>JAWQFL010000005.1:266418-317927 GCA_033442365.1 Creolimax fragrantissima
TGCGTGCGTGTGTNGTGTTGTGTGTGTTTGTGTTGACGTGTGTGATCTGTAAGCGTTGTGGAGTGACCAATTAGAAGTGATGACGTGCGGGGGCGTAAGACAAACAAAATTTCATAACACTAACACACACACATACACATACATATATACACACACACACACATACACACACACGTACACACACATTCACACATTCACACATTCACACATTCACAGACGTTTCATTGCCTTCTCCTGTGTTTCCACGCCTCGCCGGCTTGTACCATCACACACATCTTCTTCCCTATTGTTAACTCCTGCGCTGTATCCCAGTTTCCTGTTTTCATCACCGTCTGTTGCATGTCTACCCCTCGCCCTTCTCCTGTGTTTCATCCCCATCGGCGTCATATTTTCGCCTTCGTTCACGTTTTATTGTACATATTTCCTCACTGAGAAGACCAAAGTAGATTGTTGGACAGGTTCCTTTATTTGTTGAATTGAACTCTCAGTTATTTTATTAGTACTATTTATTCCCTGTACCAACAAGACAATGACGGAGAGCACAGGAAAGAAGATTCCGGGTATGCGCTCGATGAGACAATAGTTTGCACTGTCTATTATATTGCTATAATATATGTTCATTTGACCAATTTCGCGTATATTTGCACTATGCAGCTGTTGTCTTGTGTTTTGTTGCATTCTTGTGAATAAGTGTTGAGCCAACTGATCATATTAGTACAAACATGCATATACCCATATTCACAACGCTGAGGTACCTTACGCGAACGTGCTAAAATCCCGTCTGGTGTATTTTGTTTTGTGCTTGTATATGTGTGCATGACTACCCAAGTGCTCAAGCTGGATGTAGTGCCTGGTAAATCTGTGGGCCCGTTCGTGCTGGGAATGAGTATTGGCAATACGATTGAATGGCTGAAGGCGCACTCACGAGAAATTCATAATGTGGAGCTTCTTTATAGCGAGCATGTATGTCATATATGATGTCCAAGTATGCGCGCAACTTGCACTGACACGTGGTACCCACACACGAACATAACGGTCGTAGCCACGCTGAGACTTCGCACAATATATGCACTCACAAGTGCAACGCACACAACTTAAAACCCACAAATTGCCAAGTAAAGTTTTACACAATACATTAATAATCCATAAGACTTTCGTGGAGGACGACAAAAGGCGCACGACATATATGCATACACTACGTGTGCACACTCGTGCATATGCACTCATACGTACCACACTACTTCTTAGAGTCCTTTCGAGTACGACAATGTTATTCGTCTTACCAAGAACGGGATCCAGTTGAGATTTACTAGTGACAGCCAGGTTATGAAAATTATTGAAATTTTTGATTTCAGTAAGCTTCAGCTGTCATATGCAAACGCCATTTTTAGGTATTCTGTAGTGTTTTACTTACGTGTTTTATGTTATAGATTGTGATTTTCTCACTACTGGACCTTCTGACGTAATATTCAAATTCATGCTCACCTCAGTACAAATGAGAGCATCGAACGTTGCCACCCATATTTGTTAGTTCACCTTCGCCGGAAGCCTTACATTGCTAAAATTCGTCCTCACTTCGCTATTGTTCATAAGTTCATCTTTGCACCCCTCATGTGATAATTACAGCTCTGCAAATACCGCACCCACCTTCTTGACGGTGTCTCGTCTCTTTGGACCCTCTTACCCAGGTCAATTTGATCACAAACGGCAACACCACGCCCTTCGCTACCCAGGGCTGTCATTCTTCTTTCCCATACCAGAAAGGTTCCAAAATCTTCAATCTTCAAGCACAGACATTATCACTCGAGTATACGAAAATAAAGTCGAAAGCACTTGTAGTGATAACATTCTACAACTCCAAGAGCCCCCTTTGGAACTTCCTGACGGCACAACACCTGTTGCTAGGCGTTTGTGTGTTTATTTGCCCGAAGGTCATGTTCCACCCCATATTTCATCGTATAATGGTCAAAGTCCACTACCGGTATATTATGATAAAGTGAAAGCTATTGCCAGGGAAGGTATCTTTGTGGTTCGATGTGGAAGTTCGGTAAGATTTGGAGATAGTTGCCAAGATGTCATGTGCGAACTGGGCCCTCCCTCAAAGGTAATATATATATATGTGGGTATATTGAGCTAAATGTGAATAGATCTTAGAGAGTTATGTCGCGTCAACCCACATTTTATTAACCGAGGCTTCCTTTTGAACAAATTTTTACTATTGGAGTAGTTCGCTTTATATACCTATATTAACGGATATTGGATTGCCTTGATAGAGTAGGGGAATGAGGGTGCGACGAAGAATTGAGACAAGAATCAAACATTATGTGGCAAATATTGCTAGAATCCGGGCACGTAGTGTACTGCCTTTTTCCTTTCGTTTATGACAGGGCAATTATGGAAAAGCAAATGCATGTTTTAAAGTGCATGAATACATATTAAGTTGTATGATACAGGTTACAAGCGTTAGAATAAGCAGACTTATTAAATATTTATATCCATGCATAAATACAAACATATACATATATGAATATCATAGACAATCGTTTTATAAATTCACAGATATATTACAAAGAGGAAGACAAAATGCGCATCCACACCGGTTTCCAGGCACAAACTAGCACCTTAAATCCTGGCGACTATCGAAACACTCATCATTTGAGAGTTGGTGAACAGTGCGGCACGCATTGCAGCGACTATTTCTACAATTACTTCGGGCTAGGGGTTGACATTTTGTTTGATGCTGAGAAACATACGGTTAAAAAGATTGTTCTTCACACAAACCTCCCATGTCATTTTGATTTCAGTCTGTATCACAAGTGCAATTTCAAAGTATGGGTACCTTTGCAAACATCCTCACACATTGAGGGGAATACAATGCCAGCTCACTCTCTTACACAATCACACTCGAGTACTAATTATCCGTCAGCAAGTGCGAGTGTAGATAGGAGTATGGATATAAGTGAAGTTGCGGATAAGGTGTTGGGTGCAGATGGTCGTGCAGATGGTACAATGAAGGTAGGTGTGGGTATGGTGAGTAAGGATGTTAGTGTGAGTGAAGTTGAATCCGGGCCTCCTACGACTGAGACTGTGGGTACTTATAGTGGTATGCCACACTGTGCAATTGAAACCATGACCACCTCACAAAAGGGGTTAGAGAATTTAACGTACGACGCAACCCCCATGAAGGTTCTGTCTGATGAAGAAGGTATGTTTCTGTTGGTATGTATTTGATCATTCGCGCGCATACCACAAAGACGTTCGCTTGCGAAAAATGAATATTGTACCGCATTTTGCCACAAAAGTCGTTGGGTTTATTTTCTCAATTATCGAAATCTTTGTTTGTGTGCTGTTTAACATAGATGATATGATGAAAGACATAGTAATCAAAACACAGCGTATCAAGGTGGCGGTGGACGAAAATGAATCAATGATTGACAGTCATGCGGGTGCACAAATATCCTCAAACACTCAGAAAAATGCTGATGAATGTACTAAAAACCAAACTCGGACTGACAATCAAACTTGTAGAAAAACGGACGACCGAACTGTAAAAGCAAATTCACGCACTGAACATATACCATCACAGCCCGGTAACATCACTGATCCATGCCGAGTGGTTGAGAGAATGGATGGGGAGAAGAGTGAAACCTGCAATCGAATTGAAGATGCAGTGGCGTTAGGTTCTATTGTTAAGGAGTCCACTAAACACAATGCGTCAAACCGTAACGTTGTCGAGGGAGAAACGAAAGGTGTTGAGATCTCACCCAGTCAATCGGTAAGTACATACACATATGTATGTGAGCACGTATACCCACTAAGCAGATTTAGACTCATACATATGTAACGTTTGCACATATACGTACACTTTCTCCCCTCTATCTCTGAGTTACACCCTCAGTAGTTGAAACTCGCTTACATTAGCATTACCACGCACACACACACATACACACACACACACGCGCGCGCTCCTTCACGATCGTATAACCACTAGCAGTGGAATGTACAAGTAAGCACACATTTGGAAGGACTAATACACAAATCTTCATTTGCAGTGGGCGGATGTACTAGCACTCCTCGGTGAGCCAATCGGACTGCCTGTTATTTTCAATCGAGGATCGTCAGTAACTCCTTTCGGAACTACCCGTTTCCACGGTTACGATGGGGTGATCTTTGAGGTACATACATTTGAACTTTAATACGTTTGTTTTGACATATTGCGGTGTAGTGAGATAATTATTATAATTTCAGACTTGCTCCGGACTTTCTTTTGGTTGTATTTACATAAAGATGTTATAAGATCAAACCTCTGGGAGGCTGTACGCATCAATCTTCGCCTTCACTTACCACAGTTCTTGTGTTCAATTTCTTTTGTACCGATTCTTACTACGTCTAATACAGGTAATGCGTAATGGATATATCGCATCAGTGATTCTTTTCAGCCCGTCCTACTAACGTTAATTCACAGCACAGTGAAAGCTGACGATTATAATAAATGAACAGAACGATCATAATGTCGAATCAAAATATGTTTTAAAAAATAGTATTGCTTCGTTTCAAATGTTTTGATTGTTCGAGTATATAGCAATCAAAATAACTGGCCCCTTCGTCCGAGTACCTTGGACCAACTATTTGATTTTATTACTACATGTTTATACAATCATGTACGTTAAGCACAAATTGTACACTAGAGCAGGACACAAGACGAATCGACAATTTATTCAGGACACGGAATGAAATTCATGTTATCGTAAATTACTATGTCACTTCCAAATGTTCATATATATTTCAAGTATTTGCATGTCACGGACCGCATAAAACTGCTGCTCTGACTTCCAGGATATTTATAGTTTGCACAATAATCAGGCGAGGCGTCATGTACGAGAGTGCACGTGTGCGCAGAACGCACTTACTGTCATTTTCATAGCATTCGATCGGTATATACAACTTGGTTTTAGAATACGGAAGAGAGAGGTTGGAATTCAGAACTCCATGTTAAGTTTCAAACATCAAAATACACATGTACTCATAAACCAAGGGTTATTATCTATACTATAAGTGTGTGTGGTTATGCCGCAGAGTTTGGGTGAGTGTGTGTGTGTGTGAGTGTGTGTGAGTGTGTGTATGGTTGTGAGTGAGTGAGTGTTGAGTTAGTTGTTTGTCTGTGTGTGTGTATGTGTGACGAGTTAGCGTGTCATCAGTCCTTTATCAGTAGGCACGATCAGTCAGCGCTTTTGTTACTAAAAAACATAAGTCAAGCACACGCAAACGCTTTTGTTACTTACACTGTGATTCAAACACAAACAAACACTTACACCGTGATTCAAACACAAACCATAACATTTGCTACGTAGCGCCTGGACTTGAAACACAAACAAACAAATTTGTTACTTAGCCTTTGGACTTCAACACAAACACATTTGTTGACACTTCAACTTGAGACACAAAATACGTATCTAATAACGCTCTCGACTTAGATACAACTACGTATGTAAGTAACCTTTTTGACTTACACGCTGATACAATTCATACATCACCATCACTAACACCACAGGAAGATCTCCACTTTAGCTGTAGCTTTATACTTTCTCGAATGTATTGTCGACCTGCCTGTGCTTGTAATTGTACACCGGTGAGCTCTTAAGAGATGAGTGTAAAGTATTTCAACCTTTGACGTTATATTTTTCTTCGTAACATTTTAGAGTACGTCGTACATAAATATATATATCACGATGAGTGTATTTGACTCCTTCGGTGAAGACGGAAGCAAGAATATTCCAGACCGGGAACAGATTGAAGAGTATACATCCATTATTGAAAGTTTGGATATCCATAGTAAGTGTTTATGGTCTGCATAATTCCATGTTGACAAGTGTAGTGGTAGGCCTATGAAACTTAATAGCAAGTGTAGTTTTCCATATGCTATGCAACATGGCCTTTGTAGTGACTTTGTGTATAATGGTTCAATTTGCAGATAACTTTATAGCAACTTCATGTTCGTGATTGTTCCATCAAGAGAGTGGTTTATTTTACACATTCGAAAGTGTGGATTTGCACGACTCTTCGTATTTGACATCCAAACATACTAATCAGCTGCGCTGAGTATGATCATATATATATGTATTCCATCACCCGTTTCAGAAAACTAGTATTGGTTCTTCTTCATCGAATACAATTTTTGTAGGATATGGGATTGTGTTTGTGTTTTAATTGCATACTATTATACCTATATGGTTTTCTACAAGAATTTTATACATTAAACCTTCTCTATGTTCGCCAAACAGATTTGTTCTCCGAGGAGCTAAAGTTTCTCGATTTATCGGAAAGAGGAGATGATCTTCTTTCTAACTTGGAAGTGTTGCATAAAACTTTGATGCCACACCTGCGAGCCCTTATGCTTAATAATAATTCACTCCACAGATTACCTGATGTGGTGACCCAGCAAGCTAATATAAGCATGTTGTTTGCATCGCACAATGTACTTAATACAATCGATGGAATAGGTATGTTCGTTTCTATGCAAAACCTTTAGCCATATGTACAAAAGAAAAAAATACGCAAAACTTGCTTCTTTACACACAAACTTTAACCCCCCTCACTGCTTTATTGTACCTGCAGGAAATATGAGCGGACTAAAGCATTTAAATCTTGATCACAACAATCTCATAGAAATCCCAGATGATATTACACGTTGCAAGAGTATGAAGTGCTTGTACGCGCAGGAAAATAACATCACTGTGTTACCTGACAGGATAGGGGAACTAGAAAATTTAGAGGCTTTATTCATATCTAACAATCGTGTCACGGATCTGCCAGGAACACTTAAGTAAGTGTATGACGTGTTTACAAACCTGCGTATACGTGCATATGTGTGTACGGGAATGTTCCTGCGGACGTGTACATGAGAACCTTGAGGTGCCAATGGTACCACAAATTTTGGGCAATCCATATGGTTGATCATTGTGTTAATTTTGATACTGGCATTGTTTATACACGCAATATTAAACTTACTCTATTGTGTAAGTCGACGGTACATATTAAGGTCATATAAGTGTCATGAAAAAATTAATAATGTGCCTTTGCTTATGGTATGATTGTAGATACTGTACGAAAATGGAGGGTATCAGCTTGAAGTCGAATTTGCTCCAAACAATACCAGCCGTCGTGTTCGAACTAGAAAGACTCCAGCGGTTGCATTTGGCTCGAAATTCTATCGTAAAACTGCCGGATAAGGTCTCCAAGTTAACATCCTTGACAGTACTCGATTTGAAGTTCAACAGTATAGAGAAACTTCCTTCATCCATTGGTGTGTACATGCAGACCAGGCAATGAAAATGAATATTCGATTCTTTTTCGAACTCCATGTACACGTTTGTATCAGTGATTACATTGGGGACAAGCCCAAGATACTAAATATAGCGCAAGTTTATGAATTGTTTTTCTTGATTTACAGCGTCAATTCTACGTTCTTCACCAATGCAAAATGTCATAAATATGTTTTGTGGTTTCCTAGTACATACGTGCGTCCCATTAAATTGAAGAGGCTTCAGCATCGCTGTTTAATCTTATCACTATTTATTGTAGTGCAAACAGACCAATACACTTTAAACATGACCAGTTACTCTTGGGAGATACAGACTTTGTACACCTGGCAATTCTTGTATGAACCAAAAGTAGAAGTTACGAAAATGTCAAGTATTTCACTGATTGCGCTTACTTTGTACACAGGAAATCTTACTAGTCTCGTTCTACTTGACTGCAGTCACAATAAGTTGAGGAAACTACCAGAAGAAATTGGGACACTTCAGAACTTGGAGCGGGGATTCTTTGAGGTGCGAAACTTGTTGTATCACACTCATCACGTTAGCATGCACAAATACATCTACGTATAAGGTATAAATACCTGCGAACAAGTGAATACACGTTTTATCATGCTTGACTGACCCAGTGGCGAGAAACCTTGAATGCTGTACAACATACGCATGCATGATTCTAATAGACATATATCAATGGTTTGGTCTAATATGCAAACACATCATACGCATACAGTTTACTACATGGAACTGAATATGACATACACATGCATAATACTGCAGTTTTGCAATACTTCGTACATCGTCATCGAGGACACATGAAATGTATATATATGGAGAATGCTAGACACGCATGGACAACACGCATACATTATTTACCAAAATTTGTGATGTTCAGGTCCTTGAACGTTATGGGCTAACCTGTGTAACAATAACTGGTCAAGGCTACCGTACAGGGTTGATAAATATGATTTTGTGCTGTACATATCTAGACAACACGTCACACATACTGATGAAACTTTTGATTTGTCCTCACAAGATAAGCATGCCTGAGTACGTTCATAAGATAAAGGCAAACAACTGGCAAGAAGTCTTTAGAAATATATGCACAGACGAGAAAAAATATGTTCTATAATTAATTGGACTGTACACATTCATATACGACCACATAACGCAGAACAACTTTTTGGAGGAATTACCCAAGACCTTAGCGCAGCTAACGAGCCTTCGAGAGTTAAACGTTTGTGACAATAATTTGACATGGGTACCACTGCAGGTATGCAAGTATATGGTCAGTTATTTAGGTCGAATGTAGGAATATGTGTATGCACAATACGTGCTCCTACTCCTACACCTACAATTGCATCTCTGATTACGTACATGTATACATACACCTACAAGCTCATTCGGTACTCAGTTTACGTACATGTATACATATGCACTATTCTGTACTCAGATTGGCATTCAGGCCTCAAAGTTTTCTGCAGAGTTCGCCGGAAATCCCTTTCCTACCGCAAACATGCTTAGAACTAGGTTTCTTGTAAAACCGTCAGCTGTTTCATTGAGAGATGCCGCCTTGACACAAGTTCTTCGAAGATATAGTGACGAAGACCTAAAAGGGGTGTGTATATACTTACTTATATGTGCGCATGGATATCCTGTATATGTGTATGTTTGTATGATGTTAAACTCACATATAACTGGATTTATATACTGAATTTATATACCTAGCCTCTATACACATGTACGACATACGAATGTTCGTTTTCATATGCTTTTCTTGCCCCTTTTTCCTTTTAAATTTTACTCCCGCTCCCACATTAATACATTTATATATCCCACCTCTATACACATTTAAGACATGAGAATGTTTTCTTACTTCACGCTAATGTTTTACTCCCATCCGCTGATGTCTGTCATACACATTCAAGACCTAAGAACGTTTTCTTACTTCACGCCATTGTTTTACTCGCATCCGCTGATGTCTGCCTAACAACAGGTCTTACCATATGGACTGGACAGGACCGCCCGTTTATCTTATCCATGTGATGAGTGCATGCGACCTGTCTTTAGAGACACATGTCAAGATGTGCTTGTGCGCATTAGGGTAGATCATATCATCATACCGTGCAAGTTTGTAGTATGTTCGGACATGTGCGTTGTATCTGCATACAATAGAGAACTAAAAATAATCGAACCTGAATCAACATAAATTGAGGCGTTACATGAACTATTAAAATATACATACACTGAACGTAAAATTGAATTGTCACACGGAATTTAATTGTTCGACAAATTGATCGTCTAACTAGACCAGTTTGCTCTCTTCTCCACGTGTAATATATACTTACAGTCTCAGCTTGTGTGACATTATTTACAAAAAACACTTGCGATTCAACTATATAATTCTTGTTTCACCGTACACAAACGGCTACTTTCCCCAGGAAACTTAAGAAGGAAGAGGTCACTACATGTTGATGTATCCGGTGTAGCCTTTTCGTTGCTACATCTTGCTACGTAGTATCTATTCTCCTTACTCTTCTTTGTAATGAAATAAAAGCATTCCCGTTTGCAGTGTACTTTGAGAAATTGTCATGACACTGAGACCCCAGCTATATTTTTCTTGCATTTCTGTTCGAACAGTAACTTGCAGTACACGTTTAAACATTACGAGAGCAACGTCGTTGCCGGAACGTTGCAGTAAAAGTGCATCATTTGACACATCCCGTTATGCCGGTATTCGTGTTATGTAATTGTATGCGTAAAACTTATCTTGGACAACTGAAATGTTCACTGTTTGAAAGTCTGTTCCACTCGATAGGATCATTCACCGCAATGAAATGACTGGAGTGTGTCGAAGAAGTAGAACGACTTGCTTTACACAAAGAAAGCGAAATTCGATACCTATTCTTGCTTTCGTTCCTGCAGTCGTGTCAACACTTGGCTGTTATACATATATTCGTTTTCAACACGCCTTTAACGAACTCACATTTGTAATGCATGTTCAACAAACACGTTGAATATAATCTTTGTAAAGTCATGACTGCAATTATGACATTCATTCACAAATGATGCTGTAAGAGGTATTCTCCTCAACGACCGATGTGGATCAATGACAATATATTTTATCTTACAATTTCTTATAGATCGATTAAACTCTTTCAGTACATGCATAGTTTACATAACTGAATCAATGAATTTCTAAGCCGATTGTCTGTAGACAGGAGACGAAGTCATTTCCTTTCGACGTTACACAACAAGAATCTGAAAATCGGTTCGAAACTTTACAATCATGAACAAATTAAAACCCTCGAAGTCGTAAGTACACAACAAGAATTTGAAATCCACCTTCCCTGGTTAAAGAAGGAAATCTTTACAACTACCGACAAATTGATCATTTACACTTAAATAGAAGTACAATTAGCAGATAACAAAAACTGCAAATGTAAAGAAACAAGCTGTATCCTAGTTACTTACAATTGTATTCACCAATAAAGACAATAAAAACATGTGTTTCCTTGTATAAACTAATAGAATCTTGCTTTGTTTTCTTTTGAAAGCTTCCATTCGTAGATGGAAACTAACGCACAAGTTTACGTTCATGCGTAGATGGAAACAAACAAACACAAGGGTTACCACGTGGCCGGCCAAATTGTTATTACACACGTATACGCTCCTCATATCATTGTGTGCATGCATGTGTATGCGCGTGTGTGCGTGCGTGAGTGAGTGAGTGTGCGTGTATTCGTGTTCATGCATATCATTGACGCATTAGATTACCGGTAGTAAAAAAGGCAGCAGACACTTGGCGCAAACTGTACATTTGGGATTCGTTATTAGTTCTCATTCACGAACGCACTGCAGTACATTCATAGTTTTAAATGACATAAGGATGAGCGCAATTGCGTCTACTGATCTGGGCGATGTGGTTGCCAGCATCGTGTTGCAGACATACGATCGGCGAACACCTAAGAAGAAAAAACTGGGAATGGGATCACAGTGGAGCATGCTTGCAGCCGTCGTTTCAATTAAGAACAATGACGCCGGTATGTGAAACAGGAGTGAACCCGACACTAAACGCACACTTATGTATGGAGAAAGTAATACGGCAATAGAACGCTGACACACTATTTTTGTGTGGTGGTCAACATACACGACATTCAATGATTTGAGTACTAAACCAGGTTCGAAAACAACATTTGCTGATATAGGAATTTTGTTATACGGACATTGGTGTAGATATCTCTATGTAAGTTTGGTGAATTAGTGATTGTTGTGTACTAGTATATGCAGGTTTAGGTATGTAATAATGTCCTTTGAGATCAAATGTGAAAGTGAGCGAGGTGCGAGACATAGCGTTTACCCTTGGTATATGATATAGGAGTTAATTATACGCGCTTGACCGCAACATCGTTAAATTGAGCTGGTTGCATGCTGTTATTCGTATTGTAGGATCAGCCAAAGTACTCACGTTTGGGACGGGGACTAAATGTCTGGGTCGGTCGCAAATACCGGGAGACGGAAGCAGAGTATTGGACTCGCACGCAGAGATTGTTTCGATGCGCACCTTCAGACTGTATGTTGTGCAGTAATGATTGTCAAGTTTTGGCTAAAACGATCATGCATGTGTTCATTATACATAAGCCGAATGTACACTTAGATATCAATTTACACATGTTCATACGACTGTACTTCTTACAACAATACTTTCAAGTTAACGTTAGCAGGCATGCAGAACTAGACGTCAGATTTTGTACACACGCGAGTTGTTTGCTTTCTACTTGATGTGAAGAGCGTCAGTAGTTCAAAATTATTTCATTCAAATCTTAGCACCACACGATGGTTCAACATGAACAACTATATATATGCCAATTAGTTACTTGCTCAGAGAGCTACGGAGAGTATATAATGATGAACATTCGGACCTTTTGATGCGAGTGGACAATGGGAAGTTTTCTATTGCTGGTGATACAACTCTGCATCTCTACATCAGTCAAACACCTTGTACGTAGATGTATACTTACATGTGAGCTAGTTTGTCACATCCAATTGCGTATATGCAGACATAGAAGTTTGTATACGATAGTGTTTGCATATGTGTTCATGGACGTACCTAGGTGCGTGTATGCGTATATTTGGTATGGTATTAATCGTGGCAAGTGAACATGAGTATACCATAGATATACAGATATTCCCTGTGGATAGACATCCTATTACTCCAGTCGAATATGAAATTATGTGTGTCTGCATATTTCGAGACTACATTAATCTCTTTACAGGTACCAAAGTTGAGATTTTTAATCTGCTACATAACTGCAATCCAGGTGGCGATGCATCTATATATAGGAACGATACTCCCAATTCTAATTCAAATAGAGAGCCTGCATTTGATACTCAAAGAACAGGTGCGAAGTGTGTACCAGGGGGACCTCAAGATTCGGTACATAGATGTTTGCATTAGTTGCACGACCATGCCATTCAATTGTACATCTATACCCGCGTGCGTAGATAACCATGATACGAATGGTTGTCCCTTTCAAAGATTGGAAATCTGATCAAAAGGATTTGGTACATATCTGCTGTATAGTGCGCGAAGCAATCAATTGCACTCAAGCACAATCGAACACACACAAAAATATAGTTTTGTGTGAGTTGGCACACACTAACACAAGCTCCGCATATTTCAAAATGATACGACCAAAGTAACTTTCTGTTGATGTAAATAAAGAAGTTTCACACGCGCTCACAATTCACAGAGATAGAGAGTAAATATAAAACACGAACCGTAGCATATTTTACGCTCGTACTGTAATACATATATGCAAAGGTTCTCTTTTACGCCTTGATTGTGTGCAGCTGCTATCTCCAAAGACTGTTCATAACTTATGCTGTGCTGGTTACTGTTTACTTTTATATTTTCATGCTTTCATTTTTGTTTGTTGTGTGCTGATACCCTTTCATCTTGGTTTATGTTTCCTCGAGGAGATAAATTATATGTCTTACATCATTTCTACTCTGTATTGGATGGTATTAACAGCTCTCTTCTGGCGAGGACTATCATGAGCTTGGAGTACTTCGTACGAAACCAGGCCGCGGAGACCCAACTGCTTCCATGTCTTGCAGGTGTGCTTGTGCTTTGTTGATGTGTTCAAGAAATGATCCATTGATAATGTATACAATCTAGTTTCAAATATGTATCTGCTCTTTATGGTCTGCGTTAGTGTTGTGGAGCGACGAATGTATCCTGTTAACACCTGCACTACCTTAAACATATTATCAGTGATAAGATTGCACTATGGAATGTAGTGGGATGTCAGGGTGCTCTCTTGTCCCACTTCCTACAACCAGTATACCTCAATAGTGTGGTGACGGGCGAGTTGTATGATAAAACAGCCATTTCCCGGGCTTTATGTGATCGAATATTACCTCTAGGTATGCAAAAGTAATGCTTTTGTGGATATTGTTGTACGTTTAATTTCTACACATGTTTATATATGCCAGAGATCTATACACACACGTATGTGCATAATACTTGGGGTTCATAAAATGCAACGTTAACGTACGACATATGTTTCACCCCGAGCAAAGATCGCCAACAGCGTTAGAGAGTTTATTTGATTATTCACAGGCCTCGTGATACACATTTTCTCTGGTCAAATCTCAGTACGAAGACTGTACGTAGATACCATGCGATATTCTCATTGAAATCGATTAAACGAGATGAAAACTAGATGCAGTGAAAATCGTTTAATGAGCATTTTCAACACATCCTTTGCGTACTTGCTCATCCATTCATATTATATACTCATTCATTCACACTTCATGTAGATGGCATTGAGCTACCATTTCGAGTCAATCGTCCCAAAATATTAACCACATCAGAACTCTTTGTCAGTGGTATAACTCGACAGGAAAGGTATATAGAAGAAATGAAAAACAGCAACTCCTCCAATGCCAATCCTGTGCGCACACCAAAAGATTTAACTGCAACATCTAGATGTAAGTCTATTGTTTATATTTTTGTTGAAGTTCGTAAGCGTGCGTAGTTCATATGTTGTGTAAATAGATACATGTTTTGCTCTCTTACGAGTACGCACAAAAGGGCAAAAAAAAGGAACTTGTGTTCTGCCTGTGTGAAATTTATCGTAGCTGTTGCGTCATATTCTCATGTTTGAGGAATATAATATAGAAAAACGACGATGTTTTGACTCGTTGGTGTGATTGGTATGTTATTCTCTTTCTGCATAATATGCACAGGTTTGAGAAAGAGGGACAGAGAATATGCATTTCGGAGGATAAATTTAAATAATGTCAGTCTAATCTCTTATACATATTTATAGCAATGAATTGGGCTATAGACACGAAAGAGACTGAGGTGAGTGTGTTGGGTATAAGAGAAGGTGCGAAAAATACTGAACCAGTTCCCGTCAGAGCACGTATTAGTATTTGCAAGTCTAGAATGTTTGATGCGTTCAAGGAAACATTGGCCGTCTCCGATATCAAGTATGTTTTATGTATGCATATGTGTATATATATTGTAGTGTGCAAAGGTGGGTACGTATTGTATTGTTCTCATACCATCCTCGGAAATTAAGCATGTGAACACTATACATACACGTATGTGTTCACGTATGGTATTGGTATGCACATATTCGCAAGAGAGGAGAAAATAAATATTGGACGCATGCTTGATAGAATATGTATGTCTTGGGTGCAAAACACAGTCGGGCAGCAATTGGAATCGTGGATATGATATAGAATGTAGTTCACCAAAATCAACGACAGTTGGAGGTCACGCATGTGAGCATATAACGTATTTCATATCTCAGTACGCATATATGGGTAGTATATATACGTATTTACACTACGTGCGTTAGAGTGTCCCCGCTTTTTCTACTCGGGGATAATGATCACTGTTGTACATAGGTTGACTATAAAAAAGTACAGAGTTGAATGTTTATTATAATAACGTATTATAAAAACGTATGTAGACAATGATATACTCAAACATGTGAACGTGCAATTTGGAATTCGCTGTGGTGCACAGAATAACAGCCGATTGTGGCACATACCGTGCATACAAACAGGCTAGCTTCGACTATCAAACAGCGAAAGACAAGCTTCTCCAGCAGGTACAGTGAGAATTTTAAGCACATTATTGGAGATCAGTTTGGAAGTTCGGTTACTTGCTCTCAGTGCATATATGGGTGGGTGTATTGTTTTTATATTTTGTCGTACGCAACTGTGTTAGATCATGATGGATTATCTGTTTATTTTGGGTGCATATTGGGCAATGCTCTCATCCAATGACTATATAATATGAATGCTCTTCACAGCGATTCCAGACTTGGGTGAAAAACAATGCAACATACGAGACTTTTGGCCACGATGAAGCCTAAGAATGATTGAGTAAACTGGCCATTTTACTTTACTGCATTAGGAGCACATGACACGTACTTTACCGTCTTGCATTTTCGTTGCTTACAAACTTACATTTTCATGAAATTACAGTCTTGGTTATACTAATCTGAGGCCTGTAGAAGTAAGATGGTTGAACTATGTGAATTGTATACTTAACAAACCTTGATCTGCAGTACACGTTAGAAAACTGTTATTCTTAATCTGGTTCAGTTTCCTCTCAAGTAAAACTCCATCACATAATGCCTTCCCAAAGTCCGGCCATCTAGACTTGGAATAAAAGCTAAACCGTGTACTAACAATTTTTGACGCCAACGTCGATGTACACTGTGACCCACTAGCTATAAATGAAAACAGCCCTGTGATTCACCAGGTTCATTTATTCGAATTTGAACTTCTGTCAACGTTTTGTCGACGAGGCAGCCCCTCCTCCTGGCTGAACAGTGGCTCCAGCCGTATTGCTTGTTACAACACCTGTACGCACCATTCGTATATACGGATAATTAGGAGACTGATCTCTTGTATTTGAGACAAAACACGTCTACCATACACAAGTACACTATCCATATACGTCTTCGAATCCCAGCATGAATTCTTTTGCCTCCTCCCACTCATCTGAGACAAAACACGTCTACCATACACAAGTACACTATCCATATACGTCTTCGAATCCCAGCATGAATTCTTTTGCCTCCTCCCACTCATCTGAACCAATACCACTGCGCTCGTATTCCGAGTATTGCCGTACGGGTACTTGAGAGACAGCATCTACCAGACATTTGAAATATCGAACTATACCCGATGTCTGAACTAATTGCGTGATACTTCCAATTCGATCTGTCCGGAGTGCGAGTATATGTGAGTGTAAAAAGTAGGGACAATACTGAAATTGATATAAACAAAGCGTACGAGTCGTCGCAGGAAAAGAGAATATAAATAGATAACAGTTGGCATCAATTCAAGCATGCACAGTTAGCTCACATCATTCACACATGGATGTGAGCACATGTGAAATACAAACTGGTACATGTATACATATATACACATGTAGTTCTACTTCCTATTTCCGTACACGCACACACGCAAAGCATCGCATATCAACCCTATAATCCGCAATACGCAACATACACCTTCCTACGTACAAACACGTGAATATGTATGGACGCGAATTTGAGACTGTACTTACAATGCTCTCCTGAGTGTGTCTTCCATTCGTTTGTTATTCTCAATTCATCGTCGCATACCATTCCACGTTCATTTACATAATACGCTCTGTTTGTATTCATATCAATACGTACTTAGCAAAGAAACGATGGTTTGGGTCGTTTATCAAATGCATAATACAATTAAACAAGAGATATGAACTTATAAATGCTTTGATACGCATAACAGGAATACACGCAATAAAACAACTTAAATAACACTAATATATCATATTTTGCAAACAGAAACAGAAACGTTTCACAACATAAAGAGAACACACCGAGACTAAACATAAGTACATACAAATATAATTCTTAGTGTTTACGTATATAGCAGAGTGCTTAGAACAGTATATACATACGATGTCTGATCACTGTATGGTTCTCCTAACGACTTTGCCATGGCTGAATCGGGGTGACTCACTACAACCATTTCTCTACTTATTCGGTCCTAAGATATTTGGTGTAACACAAAAGAATTCGTATTACATATATTTGGTGTGTAAATTACTTACACCATAACATTTATATATACATGGTAATAATAGCAAGTACACATGTATATGTATAACCTCTATGAATACAGATATTGGCACTAGTATCGATTTGTAGACAACTATATATACGTACATGCATGTAAATTTTCATACAGGCACATGTACCTCGTCAAGGAATTGCATGTAAATTTTCATACAGGCACATGCACCTCGTCAAGGCATCACATTTGTATACGTGTAACGGCATACATATAAGACTCATATACCTCTGCACTTGCATCATATTCGGGTGTGTAGGACTGCATCCACTGGGCAGTGTCCATTCGGACTCGACGTTGAGCTTCAAATGTTTGTACATGATCGTCGCCACGGCGACCACTCTATCATATGATACGTTGGTATGTGAGTTCTTTGTGTGTGTGCGCATGTGTTATGACTTGCGTGTATGAATTGCCCTTGGTGCATGCTGGAAATGTCAATATGTATATAATAAGGTTTGTACGTGCTCTGTATATGTACATATCAACACATGTGTGTATGTTCACATATAGCAGATGGGTAACATGTATATGATCCAGGAGTGCTCAGTAACAAAAAACGCATATGCACAGATGGGATACCTTTCCATTTAGCATATTCACGTCGGGCTGTCGAATGGTCCATGGTATACAATGATTGATTCCAATAAACTTCGACATTGAACTTCCTCCAGTTACTCCATGTACCATTTGAGGAAATGTGATACGTTTATTACCTTGTTTAGAAAAGATATTGGGTGAGTTTACGCTGGGGCTCGGGAGAGAAGGTGAAAGTAAGATTCTGCGTGGTATTATATATACGGTTCTGTGTAAGAGTATGTATGAGTGTGAGTGCTCGTGAGTGAAGGTTAGTGAGTGTGTATGTGATAAATTATATAATTTTGCAAGCATAAGGTATGGGTATGTGTGAGTTTGTGAATGTTGTCTATGTGTACGTGCATATATACGAAAATTAGACATATAGACGGACGGGTGCAGGCAAGGTAAGAATGAGTTTATGGAAATCAATAATAAGTACTTATGCACATAAAAAAATACAAGCATGTGTAATATAACACGGATATATTAACTACTGGAGTACATATATCAAATGCTGGAGTGCACATATTAACAAGTGTAAATGCACCCATATATACTAATGAGATATATCCTTTTTGAGAATTTCGTTCAGCCACTCTTGCCATTGTTGTCTGATAATAATATACCTAAAAATCAAAAACAAATCTGAACAATTATACTTATAGATGTACAAATACACAACTACCTTCGAGGGACAGAGGATACATGCAATTCCTCAACGCAGAGCCAAGTGCCACGCTTCCGTGATAATTACTATTTAATCGCAACGGCGTAGTAACAGGTTGTGGTATGGTTGTGTTAGCCTGCACATCGCGCATTGTCGTTCTTCCTCTTCCGGGGCGCACGGTAGCCCGCAGACTCAGTGGTACATACATTGCACTACAATCATATAATCGTTGTAGGCTAAGAGCATTGTTTAAAACAGCTCTATCGGCATACTCTATAAAACTCGTACTTTCCGACTGGTTATATGCCCATGCGTGTGCATATAGTAGACACGTTTGTGCAAGTGGGAGTATATGTGTTTCAGTGACAATGGCAGTGTACAATGCAAACTGTATTATATTGAAAGTATGTACGAATTGTACGTTGAATGTGCTGGGACATTGTAAAGTATTGATTACAACGTGCATTACTGAGCGGTGAAGATATGGTAAAAAAAGCGCGGTATGCGAACGTACGTTAGTTCATATGACAAATGTATGATATGGTTATAGGGTTATACACCTGATGGTGTATACGAACTAAAAAGCACACAATATGAGCATCAATACATCAATAAATAACTATATGCATACACATTACGAATAACGATAACGTACAACTGTACTCACACGTACTCAATTGTATGCTTAATACAGGTACACATAAACACATACATCACACACATACATAACATACACACCTCATGAACAAGCGGGGTTGTTGCGTATGTGACAACTGGCTTTTTACCATGCTCGTCAATCAGTAAGTCGAGCACTTCGACACACAACCCACCGAACGCATCGTCTGTGTCAACTAGTACCTGATATCCTTGCAAGTGGTCACACTCTGTATACATAAAATTTTCATGAATATGAATAATCGTAAACCAGTACAATATATCAATATACATGTGCGTATATGCATGAGTTTGTCACAAGTTGTACGTCTGCGTATCCACAATTGTATATATGCTTGTTTATATTCTCCATCGCGATGAATGGGCTTGATACATCTGTAACATAATTGGCTATTACATATATGTAAACATAGTATACATGTATCTGTTTAAAATATCATACGGAGCAACACAAATGTATGAGATACACACACCTTCGAGGAAAAAGTGGAGGTTGTTTTCGAGAGTGTCGATGAATTGAGCGTTGTGTAGCATCTCGTTTCCGTTGGTAAACACATTGAACGGTCTTTCGTCGTCATTATGAAATATTCCTGGCAATTCTATAATATTTGTCACGTTCATACTTAGCATATGCTACACATTTTTACGTGCCCCCTTTGGTGGGTAAGCATAAATTGGAAACTACAGTCTACAAAACGCTTTGCATCATACGTATCGATAGTGTAAATGTTATGCTATATGTATGGATTTATGTGCAAATAATGCATAGGGGTTACATATGTGACATACCCACACGAGATCGTTGATCGAGTTGTGGTAACAGGCAGCTCCCCCAATCCTCATAATCTACATTTTCGCTTCCTCTGAATGTGAAAAATAATGGTGATAGTATATTCATAAAAGTTTATCAAAATCATCTACATATACACCTTATAGATAGCGAAAAGTATTGCATTTTCAGAACCAAGCGGGCAAGTGGATACATATGTAATCCTAGAATTAGAATGATCGAAATAGTATGACCACAATTGCGCACGTACATATATATATATGTACAAGATTAAGTGTCGTAAAGCATGTACGGACGTATCAACATGTGCACATCACAATATCATTAACAACTAATGTGCGCGCACGTATGACTGTACGTGTGTTCATCAATACCACGACCAACAGCCCCTGTGAGTCATACTTCAGTGGATGAAATATATTATAAGTACATATAGAGAACCTTTGTTGTTGGCTGTGTACAGAAACACCACCATTCCAATCAACTTTGTTTACTGCCTTTGCAATATTCGCTGGTTGCATCGGACGTGTATTAAAAGCTGCCCCTGTAAATGTGAGTATGCGTACGAAGTAAATACAATGCCAGTGTGCACTCATAAGTATAGTGTCTGAGTTCGAGAGGCGAGTAGAAGTGAATCTACATCATAAACGTGTATAAACCCAAGTTTGGGTATGATCTATCGTATATATGTAAGTACAACCAATGTATTGATAAGTATTATCATACATGTGTAGATGTGAATGAGCGTGTGCGAGACCATTACAAACCACAGATCAAGTCGTACTGTTTCTCACCTTTTTTGTCGAACGTGATGACCCGCGGATCAGTGACATTTGCTTCGCCAGCCTTACTTCTGTATCCGATTCAAGGGAAATAAATTATGAGATATATATCACTTAACCATGAGAAAGTACAATAGAAGTGGTTATTTTGTGCAAACTACGAATGCTTGCTGAGTGAGACATACTAGAACGAACGCACACTTCAACAGATGTAGGTATTACGAGGTAGAGAAATTGTGCTAGCAGAACACAATAACGTAATATTTACAATCTTGGAAGAGCATGACGTATAAGCATATCTCAGATATTATTCTATGGTGCTTACGTGATAAACAGAGAGGCATATGGGTATGGATACATAAATCGTGATCGAATTGACAGCTCGTTCTAGCAAATCAAGTGCAGCATTTATTTCTCTACAAAATTTCTGTAGCTTACATGTGTCCATGTCACTCAGGTCATATATAAGTTGGATATTCTGATTAAGAATATTATGTCCAAGCTACACTGTACATAACCCGATGTTGTATGTGTACATGTTTGGCAAAGGAATACTTACAAAGAGGAATTGCGACCATAAAAACAAGTCTTTAAAAATCCGTGTCTCGTCTAAGGTGCCACGCAAGTACGGTTGCGTCCGTATAATATATAAACTGCAAAGTTGAGGTACATGTATTGGTCATCTTTGTCACTAGTACGTGCATGCAAGCTTACATAAAGTACTAAAATGGATTATTGTATAGTGTGTGTAATAAACACATTAAAATTATCGCCGAATTTACTGTACCGGAGTTATTCTGAACGTGACTCCCGGTTCTGCTCACACAACAATACTACATAAACATACTTCCATTGAAAACTGTAAATATACACTTGTTTCTGAATATATCGGTGAACAGAAACTTCTATTTCTCCTGTATGTGCTAAACTGAACGTATACTATACATTACATAAGCGTATATATACTCATAACAGGCATATAGAAGTTCATACGGGGTATATCGCAGAAATGGGCTCTGAATGGTTTGAGGTCCATGTTCGTACGTGTCGTAGTGAATATTATTCCACATCTGTGCTCCCACTTTGTTGGCAAAATTACCAAACTGTAGAGTGAGAACTTCATCCTTGGGGCATTCTGCCATCCTGAAGAAGACTGAGTGGAAACTCTTTGTTTGTTTGTGTTTGTGTGTGTATATGGGCGTGTATGCGTGTATGTTTGAGGTGTTTGGAATGTGTTTGAATGTGTTTCATGAAATGTGTACACAGAGTTAGTCGCCTCGTGCCTTTCAGTTGAGTTTTAATATACAGTTGAATAGAACGCATGCACCGCATCGTGCTGCTGACCACGTTACCATTGTGGCTGCATCGTGCTAGCGGACATTCACCAAATAATGGGTTTTTGGGTATGTGAGGAAACTATATTATTGGAGTTTCTTAATTGGAACATGCAAAACTTTTTACCCCAATATTTGATACAACTATTCGGAACTCCAATTTTAAGTACACAATTAATTCCAATTTTGAGTACATAATTCGAATTTGGGTGTAGAAAATTGGGAATCGAAAAGGAGTTGAAAACACAATATCATTAAAAGCCGCCTCGTGTTACACTTTCTTGTAACTATAAACAAACAAACAAGCGCTACCTATAACACAAACGAATATGGACACACATACACACATGCACATACACATACACACACACATACACATACATGCACACAAACACACACAAACACACACACACACATACACACACACACACTCACACACTCACGCACGCACGCACGCACGCACACGCACACAAGAAGTATCCTTGGCCTTTAAGATAGTATTATGCCTAGGTCTACCGCGTCTTCAGCTTCGAAAGAACACTCATCGGCTTCCTCTGCTGTAGTCAAAGAAGAAAAATACTCGGTTTCACATGAAGTAGTGTAATTCTCATCTATTTCTGCACCTGTATCCTTACAGACCAATATCGTGTACTCAAGAACAACTCGTGTCATCCTTTTTCATTATTGCCAGTTTTTTGAATGTGTTAAGCCCACCTATGTTTGTTCGTCTTTTATTACGTTCACCACAAACATTTTAACATGTATTGTCTGATTCTTTAGGACTTGTGGTCTCGTTTCGTCCAGTACTGGAAAACCTTCCTATGCGTTTTTCTGGGAGTGATGGTATACTCGCTTGGAAAGTACGTTGTTTGTGTGACAATTTTCTCTTATATTTTTTGTACTTTTGTGGACTTGGACCCGCCTTGTAGTGAATCGCTGAATGGGTTTTATGGAATGATCAGGCGCGCTTTCTATAAAACTCATTTCCCTTTCATGCTGATTGCAAGAAATTTTGTCAACGAATGGTAAAATATTCCTCGTATCAATCACGTTCAATACAGCTTATAGAGTTTTCTGATTTTGTTCTGCACACAGTATTGACTATCTTGTTGGAAAAGGACTAGCGTACTATGCAAAAGGACTAGGCCAGGTAACTGTATACGTATGGTGTCCATAGTTGTATCTGTTATACATCTTTAGCAGATGTCACGTTCTGCCGTGCAGAAATTTCACGTTTACATATCGGTTCATGGCATAACCCAGCTGTCCTATGTTCTCACTCCCATCATTATTATAAATCCTTTTCTGTGATGTGTGTATGTGTGTTTCTTTCAATGCAGCTACTACTTTTCGTCGGTTGTGTTCAAGTAGGACAAATCTTCGTCAAAGAAGTGCATGTTGAAGGAGAAAAATTTAAGCAAACAGTAAGTAAGAAGTTTCGCTATTGATGTTGTGGCAAGTTTTCTTGCAGTTCTCTGTGTGAGTGTACTTAGCCGTAGTGCGCTTACGTAGATTTGTTCCAATAGGCTCTGTCTTCATCAAACCGTGTACTATATGCATATACACATCTGCCTGAAAGCAGTTCTGCCATCACTATTGCAAAACAAAACAAACACACACAGTACACCGTCGAGATTAAAAACGCGATTGATAGCAATCATAGTGCTATATTTCCGTTTCGTGGATGAGCTTTTCAAGTTCAGATGCCTGTAAATGTTTATTGTTGTTGTATTCTCATTATTTGGATCAGCTGTACACTCTTTGCGTACTTATTTAGTTTTATACGGTTGTTCCAACAACAGGAGGAACGAAAAAAAATAAAACAACACAACAACTTAGAAAAGGAAACCTGAACTGAACGGTACTGAATCAAGTGAGTTGGAAGTACGGACAAGTGTTTTTCCACGAAAGCACTCAACATACTTTCCTAGCAAAACAACCAAATAGTGTTTGTCAACCATTTACTCAACAAGTGGCACACAAACAGGCATTACATGTTGTCAGACTAAAGTGGAAATCGCTGGGCGCGTCTGATCTACAGGAACAACTGTAGGTGTTGTTGGGATACCCAACACATGTCCATTTACGCCATCATTTGCATTCATCCACTGATGCACGCAAGTATACACGCCAACATATTCGCTGACAGGCCTCATAAGTTGATATAATGACTTGATTGGATGAGGATATGGGATACAACCAATTGCGAAATACTGGCCCGCATGGATATGGTATAGTTCATAAAATCAAACTTTCTTACGCAAACAAACGTGCAAATGTTTACACTACACCTCACTAGAGTACGAATCGTCGATGTTCTCACGAATACCTTTATGCACACACATGATGCTTACATTGTCTCTTGTTCGAATGAACAGGTCGGATGTTACCATCCAGCTCGCATCCTAGTAGAGCTTACATGCATATCGTGTTGGTTGTGAATGAATTATTGTAACTTGAAGAAGGATGACTGATTATTGTTTATGCCTTCGTCCATCTTTCCTAATTCTGAAATGGTCAATAGCTTTTATACGTTCATGTGCATGTGATCATCGCCCTTCGAACAGAAGAGCGGCAAAAGGAAAATATCTAGATATACACTGGAAGCTGCATGAGAGGACAAGCTCAAAGCGCATATCCTACGCTGCTCTCCATCCTCCAGATTTTTTCGTCCATTACTGTAAGACTGACTTATTGAGTTACTTAACAAAATAAGTGTTTTATGAGTTAAATTTGTAACAATTCCAGTATGTAAAGAAATGAATTTCGGTGTTAACCTAGTCAGCGTCGTGACTCATTGAACGTACGTTTTAGTATTACAAAGAGATACTATTGGGATAACTTATTCAAAACCTATGTAGAGACCAAAAAGTAAAATACAGACCCTATTTTGGATGTTGGAACACCTATTTATTAATAAAGCAAAAACGTCGAGTTGATAGTCCATTTGAGCAGTTCCTTCTTTGTCACTAAAGTCACAAAACAAAAGAATCGCAGGCAAGCGTTAGTATTACGGTGAGATGTTAGTGCTATTTGTGTTTTATTTATAGACCCATGTGATGAGCCACTGACCAATAGATAGAGTGCGCGCTATAAGGCACAGAGCGCAGTGTTGACACCAGCTTCATAACAAACACACACACACACACACACACACACAAACACACACACACACACACACACACACACACACACACAAACACACACACACACACACACACAAGCACACACACAACGAAACGCCGGAAACTCGGTCACGAAGTGTAGTTGTAACTAGCTGTCTATACCCCTCTGTGCGTGCTGTTGAATGTCAACACGTACACGTATAAGCACAGATTATACACTCAGAAGCACTCGTACACACAACAATATCTTTGGGTAGCTTGGGTGCATACACAGTATATTCACGCGTTTGATAACTGTAAACCGCAATAAATCATCATACACATAATACACACAGCACACACGCGTGCAATTAGAATAGAAATGAGCGAGACACGCGTTGCACTGGTAACAGGTTCCAATACTGGCATTGGTTTGTCATTGGTCAAACGTCTCTTTGAGGCTGCTGAGTATAATGCTCTCGTTTTGACGGTAAGACTCAAGGTTATGCAGACCACACGAATTCATACAATCACGTAACGATCGGTGCATGGCAACTATATACACAATAAACGTGATGCTGAATACGTATCATACTTTTATGGACTAATATTCGAGCGTACACTTGTAGTCATTGTTATATAACTATCGTACAATTACGCATGTGTATATTCTAACGGCAATGTTATTTACGAAGCTATGGAGATATCACTGTACCTCCACCTACATTGTGCATTTCCGTCCCTAGCCTCTTCATTTGTATTATTTTACAACAATATTTCTATCTGTGCAATACATTAGTTTAATAATGTACTTTTGTTCTTCGGCAGTCACCACTGAAACACAATTGCGTCTTCACACACACGCATACATATGTATAACCAGATCATGACAAATATATACACATAATCGTACCCGCACAGGCCATTCTTGCTTGTCGAAATGTGAAAAAAGCTGAAGAAGCTAAAAAAGATGTACTCAAATTCTTTCCCGAGGCGATAGTTGAGGTGTGTTCTTAAGCTTTCACATTGACGGATGATGTAAGAACGTATATATCGACATTGTACATGCTTGTTGGTTTTCTATAATTTATTTACATGGAAGTGTGTACGTGGAAGTGAAGTTTGATATAGTTGTGCCTGCTACAGAGTATAGTATTGTTTGTTATAAAACGGACTTACGTGTGGAAAGTCGAACTGTGCCTTAAATCATTTCGTACATTGTATGTGCGTAATACGCGTATTTCAGAATGTTAGTATATACATGCATAAATGAGAGCACACTCATACATACACACATCACGTGTATTTATATAGGTTGTAGAGTGCGACACTAGCAAGCCAGAATCAGTCGTTGATGCAGCAAAACAAGTTCGAGCGAGATATGACAGGTTAGATTGGCTGTATTTAAATGCAGGAATCATGCCTGTAAAGTCATGCAGCTTTAACTGGGCGCCACTGATGACTACAAACGTGAAGCACATCATGCATGTGCTTGCTACATGTACGTATTTCTCATACATACACATACACACACAGCAATGCGTATCCATGCTTCATTCTATTTGACTGTTGTGTACATAACCCCCATGTCCCAATATGCATATACACTTTACAGATTTTAAAACGTTACGTAATACGTAAAGTATGTTACGTACGCTTAAAGAATGTGCAACAATTGTTTTGACATACGCACATGCCCATACACACATAAACGCGCATGTATAGATTCCTTTCTTTAGATGTGTTAGATGAAAATGGAATTTTATTCGTTCGCGGGTACAAGGCAGAAGTGCCTTGGAGGGATCTAATATGTTAACACACACGAACGTGCGCACGCGCCACATACGTACACTCATTATGAGTTGCCTTGATCTTGTGTGTAGCGGAAGGATTGTTGGTTCAAGAGGATTGGGAGTGCAGAAAAGATTTACAGGCTGTGTTTTCCACAAATGTACTTGGTCATTATATGTTGGCCATGCAATTAAAAGACTTGCTCGCTAAGCATCAGGTAGGCTGTAGATTCTATTCAATCAGTACACAAACCTGTATACATATGGCGATGCACATATACTGCATATTATATACACAATCATAGCCAAATACACATTGTAAACACATAGGCATGTGCGTCAGAAAACTGACGTACAAGACATATACACAAGTACGCGCTAGATGCGTAATATTTGAACCAAGAA
Source organism: Creolimax fragrantissima (assembly GCA_033442365.1). NCBI lineage: Eukaryota > Ichthyosporea > Ichthyophonida > Creolimax > Creolimax fragrantissima. The sequence goes on from JAWQFL010000005.1 coordinate 294,010, forward strand.
CCGTTAGAAAATGTCTGAGGTCGATTTCCGAATATTATATTTGACAGGGAAGAATTATCTGGACCAGCAGTAATGCCGCGAACCCAAAATCATTTGATATCAACAATATTCAGCACTGCGGAGGGTGAGATTTACACGAGTTCTTATGCAATTGCTTCCATATTTGTTATCCGCATCGAAAACTAGCAGTGGCAGATCTAGAAACTATCAAATCACATTGCGCAAACGAATGGTTGCATCGCTCGAAAGAACACCTACATAATGCATCGCTATTGCTCACATGGGTTCAGTTGGCCAGATTCTCAAATGACCGCACTTTCACATACTTGTGCACGGCATAGCTCGGCACAAATATTTATGCGTACAAACTGTTTATCGTGTGATAATCTACTTTTCTCTGTGTTTGTGGGGTTATGCGTGTTTGCTATAGTACCGACCCGTACGGTTCTTCCAAGCAAGCTGTAGACCTTCTCAGCACAGCCTTAAATCACAAACTCAACAGTGAGGGTGTATACTCGTACACATGTTGCCCTGGTCTAGTTATCACTAATGTCACTTATGGGATCTTGCCTTGGTGGGTGTGGCTGTACGTTCTAATGCCCATTCTAATGATTGTAAGTCTATTTGTATGTGATTATCTTTTCTTTTTATTGCGTTTATGTACGTGTCTTTGTTGAGTAGATGTATACGAATATGCCAAGCAGTGTTGTAGATGTATGCTGGTACGTTGCTATGTGCATGTCGGGAGTGTGGACTGGTAGTTGTTTCTGAACATATCTTCGCGTATACTCGTAGAAGAGCTTCGAAGTAGTAATTTAGAATGTTGGTCATTTGGTTGCTCGCCACTAAGTAACTGTTGTTTATTGCATACAGATGCGAGCTGTTGAGCCGATGTATGTGCTTCATAAGTACAACGGAGCCGAAGGTCTCGTTTATTTATCAGGTGGGAAGCAACTTTTTTTACGCGTGCACTTCGTTTGTGTTATGTGTGTGCTTGTGTATACGGCTGTCTGCATGTGGATTGATACACCTGTGTAACGTACATACCAAGATTTTCCCATGCGAGTAGCATAAGCACACGTACGCTCACTCATGCTATACACTCACATACTCTGTACGTATCCATGTGCAGGACTGGATCTTCCACGTACACCTGGTGTTGTTATAGATACAAAGGCAGTTGGTAAGACAAGTCCATACACAGCGCCCACCACGCTCACACAGTTAGATGGGGAAGGTGATCTTCCCATCGAAGTCTCGGGCCCACGTCGAGATGTGCTGTACATGGATCCTTTTACAAAGTATTATAGGTAAGTTGTGGTATTTCTTCCGTGTATGCCTTGGTATGGTATGTGGGGTGCATTTCCGTATGGCTCATTTGTGGGTGTATTGTACTAGTCTCAACACAATATCATTCTTACGCAGTCGAACATCATTCTGGGGAGAGAGATATGTTATGTCTATGCCACACCCTGGCACAAATGAAGAAGCGGAAAAACTGATTTCTGACCTCGACAGTCTCTCTAAAAAGCTCATATCATGGAGCACCTCACCCAAAGAGAATGACTCATAGCCGTGAGCTTTTAGACACTCGGCTTTTATGTATGTACAATCGCACCCACCTGGATTCGTACCAATACTCAAACGTACTTCTGGCATTACATTGTATTTTAGGGTGTATGTGTAAACCTAGTCTAACATTGTACTAAACACTATGGTAAGTCTTCTGCACTAAATTAATTACATTAATTCCAATTTTTTACTTGAAACTACTGTAAGCATGTATTCCATCATTGAAGTTTGGTCATCTCTGACAAGTCAATATTGTTTCAAAGTTGCGTCAACGTCACTCGTACCATGTATCTTCCATAAAAGTAACCAAGGAACAAAAGTTAGAAATATATTTTATGAATCTTTTGAGTTCTTATGTACTTACAAGACCATGCTATTTCATGATACGACCATGAGAATTTTCCTCAGGAGCTGCCCGTTTTCCAACAAAAAAAACCCTAATATAATGGGATTTCACAACTTGTGGTACACATTCACTCATATTACTATAGTACAAGATGAAGTCATATCATGGTCTCTGTTTTACCCTATGACTACCATACCTGGTAAACAAAACTGAACTAACTACGTCACCATCAAAAGAGGAATACTATTTAGAATCTTAATACAGAATCGGGTATATACATACGTAAACGTAATGGGACTTCACCATCCTACACCTCAACATCGAGAGTGCAGTTCAAATTGCGATCGCCATACACGTCGTCAACTCGCCCGACTGTAGGCCAGAACTTGTTCAAACGTTGAAATTCAGCAGGCCACGCGGCTTTCGTGCGTGTGTATGTGTGTTCCCAAACATCACTCGATACCTCCTCTGCGGTGTGTGGGGCACTGTTCGGGCATGAATAGCGGTACATGAATGCTATGACAGTACATTACTATTTTTCGTATATTTCGTGCATATTACTGTTATGAAATTGTACTTGCAAGAGTGCACACGCTTGAATAAAAAAAATATTAATCCACGCATCACGTTGACATGTATAATAATATTCTTGGCTACTACTATATACCGTTGCATGTAAAACACACACACCATCCTAATATATATGTAAATCTTATTCATGTCCATTTACAAGAAATAATCTAATCCGATGTAGAGCACCATCACAGCTTTTGCATACTTTTTCAAAACGTTGTCGGACCGGTCACAGACATCCTCCTCGATCTCTCTAATCTCAGCTCTAATTGCGATAAGTGCCTCACAGAAGCGATCCAATTCTTCCTTAGACTCGCTCTCCGTAGGTTCAATCATCAGTGTGTTATTTACAGGCCATGACATCGTAGGAGAATGGAAACCATAGTCTATCAACCGCTTAGAAATATCAATACTCTCGATACCAGCAGACTGCTGAAACTTCCGCACATCTAAGATGAATTCATGCGCGCACATACCTCCCGAGCCAGTGTACAAGATCTCATAGTGGCCTAAAAATATGTTCATGTGCATGTAAGTATGTGTTAACGTGCGTACACGTGCCCAAAATTTGATACTCGAAGTGTAGGTAGCGTAAAAGTACTTCCACGTATGAGGGGTAATTCACGTACGTGCGTGTATGAAATAAAACGTGCAAGTCTATTTACATTACAACTTAAGCGGTATGTATTCGCCTATTTAGTATTGTTCATACTATAGAGTGAGGGACACATACAGAGGCTAGGGATTATAGATACACTAACATATGCATCATACACAAACAAATATGTAAGGAATTGCCCACCAAGACAATACTATGTCTAAAGAACGTGAGTCGGACAGTTACTACAATGGTACATCAACGAGTCGGACAGTTACTACAATGGTACATCAACCTAAGTATACAGTACGTACCTCTCAATCGGGCGGCCAGGTAATTAGCGCTGAGGATTGCAATGTGTGTGCTGTTTACAATACCTGGGCCCATCATTCGAATATAAGCCCATGAGATTGGTAAAATTGCTGATGAGCCGAAGGGCGCGCCACTGATAAGTCCCAGAGCTTGGTCACTGTGTCCATCTGGTAATTTATCACGTGATGGTGTTATTATCTATACGTGTGAAGGCTGACGGATGCTGCAAGACCGTGCGAAGTGAAACAAAGCCCAAAAATGATAGTGCCTTATCCCATCTCTTATCTATTGCAACTATATTCGCAGACGAAACTCATATAGACAGCTCCTCTACGAACAAGAGCAACTCTCTCACAAACCATACCATTCTTGGCATCACCGAGACCGCCGCCAGGGATGTTTACTATGTTATGAGCTGGTAGAAAGGGAGCTAGATGTGCTTTGACACCAATGGGTCCCATTCCGGGGCCTCCACCACCGTGTGGGATGCAGAATGTTTTGTGCAAGTTGAAATGAGAGACATCTGAGCCGAAGTCTCCAGGTCTGCATAGTCCAACCTGCATTGCAATTTGCCAGTGAAACAATTAATCTATATGCTTGCATGTTCAAAAATGCGTGCGTTAATGTTCGTGTGTAAGCCAATGTATATGCTCATATGCATCATGTGTTCCAAGTCTATATGGATGTTCGTGTCCCTGTGTATGTACGTCTGTGCGTATGTGCACACACGTGCAGGCGTACACACACGCACTGTATTTTTTCTACTGTACCGGTAATAAGTAAGTACATAAATGGGAGGAAAGTACGTACCTGGGCATTCATGTTCGCTCCATCCAGATACACTTGTCCTCCATGCTGATGAACTAGATCACACATCTATATATAGATATGGAAAGTTATACGAACGTAATCAATACAACAGGAACGTCAGAGACACAGTTTTCGTGCACATGTTGTAAATACGCGCATATGGACAATGTACACATAGAGACAATAAATGATCCCTGCATTGGAGTATGTTTGTGCGAAAATAGAAAAGCACAATGGCATACCTTAGAGACACCTTCCTCGAATACTCCGTATGTGCTGGGATATGTGATCATCATTGCAGCGAGCTTTTCTGAGTGTTTGTTGACTTTCGCCTTTAGATCAGCCATGTCAATATTGCCATGCGCATCGTTACGTACAGCCACGACTTTCATACCGCACATCTGTACGAGTGCATGTGAACAGTTGATAGTTATTTGAATGCCGATGTGATGCAAACGAACCACATCATTACCATAGCTATATAAACAGATGAATCGTGCAACTAGTTGCAATACGCACATTAACAGGCACAAATACAATCAGTTATATATACTCATACCTGTGCTGAAGCAGGATTAGTGCCGTGAGCAGAAGAAGGGATGAGGCATACGTCTCTCTGATCGTCACCCTTCGAGTCCAAGTAGGCACGGATAGCCATGAGACCGGCATATTCTCCTTGTGCACCGCTGTTTGGTTGTAGGGAGATTGAATCGTAGCCAGAAATCTCACATAAATCTTTGCTCAACTCCTCGAATATCTCATAATAGCCCTTAGCCTGTATGCATTTGTTTGCGCGTTATTTGTGCGTATAAACGTTTTGATTTCTAGTATGGCATAGTATCCCTTGAAATGAAGATATCTATACGAGCTAGTTTGGAGCACAGTTGGCGTAGATACTCGCATATAGGCTAGGTGTACACAACTCGTAGATGAGTAGCTTCATTCAATGTCATGGCACAACTGCTAAATAGCACACCTGCCAAGAAGGTCACAGTTACATAAATCATGCTCCCATTTTACAAGACGAATTTGCGTGAGTGCATGCACGCATGCAGATAGGTGTTCACATGTACCTGATCCAGTGGGACAAAAGGATGGATGTTGGTAAAGTTGGGCATACTTAAGGCCCTAAGTGTTGCGACTCCATTCAGTTTCATAGTACAACTACCAAGCGGAATCATGGCATGACACAGAGATAAATCCTTGTTTTCCAGTTTCTTAGCATATCGTGTAATCGCAGCTTCGGAGTGGTGTGAGTTGAAGACAGAGTGTGTAAGATACTCACTCTTACGCACAAGTTCCTGTTCATAAAAACAAAACAATGTTTGTTGGTGGGTGGGCTACACGTGCTTGCGTACATTGTGTTGGGCATCTTGTTTATAGATCACGCACGAGAGAGAGAAACTACCTGAGGATATTTGAAGCCTGTGAGAGATCTGGTTCTATGGGCGTCCAAGAAATCAGCAACCTTCACAATTTGATTCGTCTACGGTAGATTTTGTAAAACAACAACGAAACATTAGAGATGGCGTGAGACGGTTGACTACAACACACAATTATCAATAAATTCACACTCCATTTCACAGTCCATAAACAGATGTCATTACATTCACATTTCAGTTACCTTTCCTCCAAACACCCAAAGTAAATCGTCCAGATCTGCCTCAGTTGTTGTCTCATCGACGGCCACACACACGGCATCCGTTGTTTTATTCTTAATCAAACGCACATTCAGTTCCTTTGCAACTATTGAGGCGTGTGAGCGTGTCGTGATGTGTGAGTAGATTGCCTTCCTCGTAGGTCGGGTGATCGTATGCTCGTGGACAGAGGATAGTGCATGTGAGAAGTGCAGGTTCATGGTGTACTTGCTGGTACGGAATGTTTATGCGAGCCTATTTTTATAAAAACCATACAATACCTGCTCGCATTTCAATATCTGCCAAAGTGGTTCCTTCCATCAATTCAACGCAGACAGTGTCGAAAAAGGTGTCGTACATAACCTGCATTTTTCAACACACACACATACAATAATACCCACACATACAACGCAATAGCGTGAGATACAATGAGTGTATCTGATTGCTTTTATATACGTCTATACATCTGTTTGTACGTTTACATTAGTGCAACAGAAGTTACCATCCGAATGTGAATCTGTGATTCAGTTGTGGCATAGTATGTAGGGACATATCTATATTCGTTTGATTTGCTTATGTATACGTTTCTCTCCCTATATATTTTATCCTATATTTCTGGTACACATGCGTAGCATACATATATCATACGTACCTTATGACCAAGAGCTTGCACACCAGTAGCCAATACAGAAGCCTGTGTATGCACACGGGATGCAATATCCTTCAATCCATTTGGGCCATGGTAGATTGCATAGAACGCGGACATGTTGGCAAGCAGAGCCTGCGCTGTGCAGATATTCGATGTGGCCTGTATATTTGGGTACATGCGGGTATATGCGTGTATGTATGCATTGTTCATGCATATGTATGAGTGTAGATTTAAACCGATACCAACATTGATTCTGAGTTAGCGAGGACCTACACTTACAGAAATACACTCCAGATACAACTATATGAACAACACTTGTATACACATTCGCATACTCCACTACTCAATTGACAACTTGGAAAAAAACCGAAGATTTGCATCATTTAATACACATTACAAATACGCACATATTACAGATAGCCACATGGAACACACTTTCTCTCTACGGATATGTTGTTCCCGGACTTGAAGGGCCAATCGGTACGCTTCATTGCCATGACGATCACGGGACTTCCCGACAATACGTCCAGGCATCTTTCGCACCTGAGAGTTGTGTACATTATAAACTACATATTTACGTACGTAATATGTATGTATGTATGTATGTATGTATGTATGTATGTATGTATGTATGTATGTATGTATGTATGTATGATAAGTATGAGTAAGAAAAAGACGAATGTATTTGTGTATAGTAGTGAGTGCGAAATGCATATGAAATGAATAACAAACAAGGAATTGACAATCCTATGTATTAAATAGGTATGACAATGTGTGTAGTTGCTTCTGTGTGTATTCTGTTCGTGTAATGACAATAATCCACGTTTCAGTAGGAGCATAAACAAAGTTATATATCAGCAATATCTGTTCACAATTCATACACATACACACATGTAGTATACACGGATTTTTCATAAAGCTAGAGAGGCACATCACCGAAATAGCACAAAAAAAGCCTACATGCATGAAATTTATAAGGTTGTATCCCAATAGAGCACTGAATAGTTTTTAGCCTCAAAATGTCCCCTGACTTCCCTAGTGGAGTATGCACTCATAAAACTATAATTACGCATAAATACTTGAACAAGTGTACTAACACAAACACATGTAAACTGGCATATGCACCTTATTTTTTCGTAATTCAATACAGATATAACTAAGACACACAGAAGAAATCGAACAAAATCACACCATCTTTTCATTCGTGGCCATGAAAGCCGCATGTGGTCCTCCATATCCCAATGGAACTCCGAATCTCTGTGCGTTACCAACCACAATGTCAGCCCCTAGCTCACCCGGTGGCTTTATGTGAGTCAGTGCGAGTAAATCAGTTGACATTACAACTTGGGCACCAGCTTTGTGGGCTGAGCCCACGATAAGAGATGGGTCCGACACCCTACCAAGTGTGTCAGGGTACTGGATTAGAACACCACAGACATCATCTTCCAGTTCCTGTATATATGTGGAGGTGGTGGTGTTGAGTTGGACGGGTATGCGGTTGTTCGTACAGGTGTGAGTGGCGTTCAATAAACATACCATCTCGTGTACTAATCTAGACACCTACCAGAAGTTATTCTTCATACATATATACTAACCCAAAAATGTACCTTATTTTCTGTCCAGTTACTAAAATCTGCCACCCTTATAGTGATATCCATACCGGAAGCACGTGTGCGCATTAGTTCGATATTCTGTGGATGTGACTTGTCATCAACTAAAAACACGTTCGTAGTTTTTTTTTTTCGTGTGGCGTAGCACATTGCCATAGCTTCGGCACAAGCAGTTGCTTCATCCAGAAGAGATGCATTAGAAACAGCCATACCCGTTAGATCGCTAATCATGGTTTGGTAGTTCATAAGAGATTCGAGTCTACCCTGTATATACAATTGAATGCACACGAAGGTTTACAAACATATCTACATGTTGGTATATATTACGTGGGCAGTATATACTCTGAAACACCTTTCTTGATAAAGAAATACATATTTGATAAACAAAATACGTATGGATTGAGGAAACATTACACGAAGAGAGTATGTATACAAACTAAACAATTAAAACACTGTACCTGAGCAATCTCGGGTTGGTACGGAGTGTACTGGGTGTACCACCCTGGATTTTCGAGAATCACGCGCTGAATGACAGATGGTGTAATCGTATTGTAATATCCCATTCCAATGTAGCTACGGTAGATCTTATTTGCCTCACCCAGTTTGTTCAGACGATCAAGTAACTCAGACTCGCTTAAAGGCTTCTGAATAGACAACTCTTTGTTGAATTGAATTTCCTATACGAGTATATATTACATATAACGACGTACACGTATGAGCGAATGAGTAAATACACATCATAATAATGCTGAAAAGAATTTGAAATTATAGCAATTCAGGAAAACCACAATCCATATATACAAAAAATACGTTCACGCACGTACGAGACTACCACTGAGAGTTTATTGTAGTGACTACTTTGAAACACTACATTAACCTGTTGTAGTTCAACATTTGCAGTGAGAGTGGCTACTAAATAGGATTCCGGTGGCATCGATTAGACTTTATCATATGACTACTTTGAAACACCACATTAACCTGTTTTAGTACAACACTGCAACGAGAGTGGCTACTACATACGATTAAGTGTACACACATATAGACAAAAAAATATCCCATATATAATGAGCACATATCACCACAGAAAATAGTATACCACTCCTCATCTATAACATGAATATTTAATTTTACCTTCGGAATTGTTTTCTGAACAAGTTCGTTCAATGAAGAAATGCCAACACAATGAAGCATCTCTTTCACATCAGCCTCTCTAGGTCCAATGTGACGACCGGCAAACTATGTCAAAAGTGCGATTGTTAGTACTACAGCAAGGGAGCGTTATTGTTTATTACAAGGCTGAAAATCAGTCGTATAAAAATAATCCTCCCGGACTACATCAAAATTTACTCAACCTGCTCAAACCACCTCGAACATGCACATGTATAGAAGTATAGAAATCAATGGTAACATGTACACGTGCGTGTGTTTGTGACCATTGTAAGACCAGAGATTATTGCACAGTGAAGAACCACACAGTCACGCAAATACTACTGTCACAAATATATACATACAATACACTTGTACAGATGCATGTGGGCGTGTAAACCATTTCGAATCAAGCCAACTGACAATACGCATACATGAACAGAAAAATCGAATGTATATTACGATGTGCACACCTTCTCAAAGCTACTGATATGGTCACGAGAAAGCAGGGCTTCTCCATCAGCCACCACAACTTCCTCAGCAGGGGAACCATACATGCGACAACGGAAAGGCCGCATCAACCGTCGTCCCGCCACTCTCGCGATTCGACCATACGGTAATGCACTATACATCATGTTGAAGCGACAAAATTTTTTGATTCACGTGTCGCTAACAGTGTGTGTTAGAGTGTACGTCTGTAAGAATACTCCGTCGAGAGATGTGAAATCGAAGGTTATCTGAATGCACCAAATCACGCGAACCCTCAAAACCCTTAAGGTGGCACTGCTTCTGTCATCCCGCCAAAAGAAGGCCAACTAGTTTTGACCAACTAATTGGCACCATAATTTTCACCGACTAATTCTATCATGGAAGGCATACGGATGAGGTTAATTTAGACTATTAATTTATGCTTGGATTCCTCTATATAGTGTTATCATCGTATAGTTATAATTAGTTACAATTACACAATTAGTCCTTGTATCCATTATTCAGTTTTGTAGTATATATTTACTTGGCCTTCAATTTAGTTGACTGGTTTGTTGTATGGTTGCTTGCCGATACCCCTTTCCCATTGCTCACTACTGATAGCCCGGCCTGTGCTCTGTCCGGTTAAAAATGATGTCATCATCTGTGTGTAACCAAGCAGTTGATCACTGAAAGTACATTTAATCTGGAAGTACATTTAATCGCAAATGACGCACCCCAAATAGATTGATGGATCCAAAAAGGTGAGCGGATTTAAACCCAAATTTCAACGAGATGTTCCAATTTTCAGTCAATCTGTACCGGAAAAACAACGATGTTGAAACCCGAAATCTAAACAGAAACGCCAAACTATAATTGATAAAGCCAAAAAAATCAAAAACGAGCCAAAATAAGAAACGTATAATTGTGCTGAAAAAAAAAGGGAAAACGTATAACTAGAGCATGGACATGAAGCCGTCCAATAAATAATATGCGATACCTTGATACATATTTGTGTGTTTTTTATATGAACACGACAATCAAATATACGAGAATTTCCCTTCCTATTTACGATATGAAAATATTTACGACATTGAAACCTATTTACGACATGTGTCAGGTACGGACCCACGTTTGCAGCGACCATTCGTTTAAGAAACGATGTCTTCGTCATGAAAGATTGTAATACCATTTGAATCGTGACGATCAGATGTAGATGAAGGGCTTCATTTCAGCAACATTGTCTTCGTCATACACACATGAAAATAACAAATATGGTAAATTAGTAACTTCACAGCGGGTCATGACGCGAATCGTTCGTCCGTCAAGACGACCGCACAACCTTTTAAGGGCCGTCCACCTACCCAGGGTGATAAGAGTGTTGGGAGAAGAACATGCGGTTGGCTAGACATACAGACCTGCCCAGCCCTAGATCTTAAGAGATTGGAAGTTTCGAGGGATTTATCATTCGTTGTAGTAGTGTGTATATCTAACATAACCTATCCTAGTTACATGCTACCTGCCTCTTGAAATAGAACGGACATACACCGGCGGTCACAACATAAAACCCTCCCCTCACACCCACAACGCACAATTGGCAATCCTCTGTGAAATATGTAACAATGCCGGTTTTTCTTGTTTTCGGTGAGGCCCGTGGCATCCTCTTGCACTGCGATCTTAGAGAACCCATTGTTTTAAGGTAATGCAAAGCAGCGTTTGCCTAGTATTGCCTTCGAGGTGGTTATACACTTTTCTATTTTGCGTACTGTGTAGTACTCGCTAAAACCTAAGAGTATTGCCCAGTTTCTTAAGCTGCCCGTCAGTTACACCGGGTCAGCATTACCAAAAGTGCATCTCCAACTTTGTAAGAATGGATTTGTTTGTGACTATTTCCCGAATTATATAATCTCATTCCTACTCTGTGTACAAACTGTATCTTCTGGAGTGTTTTGGTATTTTGACTTGTATGTAGGTGTATATGAACACAACTCAAACTCGAAATTAGATACACGCAACCAAAAGGAAATATATTACTATCGAAATAAGGATGTATTCTGTGTGACCGTTGTGCGTTTTGGATTCACGCAATTAAAAGGCAATCCATAACTAGCCAGATAGCGTTGGATTATTGGTGACCGTTGCGTCTTGTATTGAATGAATGGACACTGAATGTGTTATTTTGAGCTTGCTTTCTTGCTTTCTATGGCCTTTATATGTTGTCGCATAAGCAACCCTCCTGATGACTCTGATGATATGTGATAACCTTATATTAATGTAGTGTAGTGAGATCACCTATGACTCCTTTAACAAACAAACTGCTGAGGTGTAGAAAACTGTTACATTTCGCCTTTAAGAGCTGCAATAAATTTTGTTCCATTCATTGCTTGTCTGCTACAGCACAGTCAAGTGCTCGTGCGTAATTTTTCTGTCCTGGAGGGGTATGTCACTCATGAGGTTGTTTGATATGCAAGTCAACGAATACACATCCATTAGTCTCCAGTTCCTGTACAGGAAAGGAAAAGGACACAAATTGATTTGAAATGAATATACCTTTAAACTAGATCATTTATAGTGGGTATAGGAGGCCACCAAACATTCTCATGGCACCGGGTTCTGATGGGAACCTTCATAATTGCGTAAGCTGGTTCTCCATAAGAAAATAATACAAAACAGCATTTTGAACTCTCATCTACGTCAAAGATCAAAGATCCGTAACGTACCTGTACAGATGCTTCCAAGTTACACCATCATAGACTCTTCCATTCATAAGAATGTACACAAATACTCGCACATCCGCAAAAACACACACACAAAGAGAGAGAGAGAGAGACTCACATACACGCACATACACTCGTCATACACATGCAGATAGGTATATATATGTGCTTGCATATATGCACCCACACACGTACACACATATATATATACCATTCGCATTTTTCGCTTTTGAATTGCATCAACACAGATACCAATTATCGCCCCACCAGAACCAGAAAATTTGGCTGACGACCCGTATTTACGTGCGGTATTAATCATCATCATATTGTCGATCCCAAGAACCTAGTGTATATATGTGTGCGTATGTGAGAGACTGATGTTGATGATATGCGGATGATAGTATGTGAACGCTTATAACGGGGAAATGAATGTATTGTGCATACAGATTCAGTGTAGAGTCCTTTTCGGAGATCAAAGTTCTCATTCATAAGCTTCATAAGTTCAAATGTGTTTCCATTTTCGATAGCGACTGCGGCCTGTAAACAGAGTTGAGAGACGAAATAGGACATATTTTTTATGAATTCTATATGCGAACGTGTACGCATAGTTTCTTACTTATAAATACGATGTAAACATATATCTACGTATGTGGATATGTATGGCTTCATGCGATTGTGTATGTGTGTATGTACAGCGCTGTGTACTTGTAGGCATTATTACTATATGTACCCTTTTCGTTATAGCTCTAAACACTTGTATTGCGGCTTCTACTTCCAAATCTCCATTGAGCCATCGCTGCTTCACGTCGCTGTGCATCTACGAGCAAAGGAGGAAGAGATGGTTATATACATCTGAAACAGTGCAACAATTGTTATCCGTTCGTGTGGGAGATCTCATACATTGTACAATTACTCTGTTATAGAATGGTGACATCATAGTAATTAAATTCAGCCAATGTAGCAATTTTTTGAACAGGTTGCTAGCTTAAAAGATAGTTGTATGCTGATATATGTGTATGTATGGTTTTATTTATGCAAACAGTGAAAGGAAGAGAAGGATAAATCACAGAATTGGCCACGTACATGTCCACAGCACCACGACATATGTGTCCCTATATACACATTTCGCGTGCACGTACAGGAATTCATCAATGATTTGTGTGCAGCTAAATAAATGATCATGTTAGTGACTATGCGCATTCATATATAATTTACCTTGCCCGAACTACTGGGTTTCGCCAAATAAGCGAGCCAAATCGGGGGTATACGTGAAGCATCCAAGTGTTTGTACTGCACGGAAGCACATATACAGCATTGCCAGGTTACCAACTACTTTAAGCAATGCTTATATGAATTACAGCGGGCATCGTAACTATTGCAAGGCTGACGAATGCTACAAGACCGTGCGGAGTGAAATAAAGCCCAAAAATGATAGTGCCTAATCCCACCTCCTATCTATTGCAACTTTCACAGACGTAACTCATATAACGATCAGGTTGCAGGTAAATTGCGCGTGTGTGTGTGCTCGAACGTCAGTGCGAGAGTGGTGGAAAAATATCTTACGAACTATGACATGGAGGAGAGACTCTGCATGCTCATATATACATGCGTGTGTGTATTTACCATTCCGTAACCTCCATTTTGTTTCATGACCTCCCGCCCAAAGTCCATATATACCACTCCTTCGTATGTTTGTATGACTCTGTCCTGTAGGCCAGCAGTGATACCCAGTTCGGATTCAACTGAAAGAACAAAGGCTGTATGCAATCTTCAACTTTAGTGAAGTTTCGCTTTATCGTGCATGATTGTATATATACTTGTGTGTTTCCTTGCGTATTAGGACATAGATAACTACGGATAAACTCACCTGGCTGTAGATGGAGTGGCAGAAATTCTACACCAAAGCCATAAAAAGCCATCAAACATCGTAGCACCGCAGTTACAATTGCAGACGAACCCGAAAGTCCAACCTGACAGAAATGTATGCATACCCGCGTGGGTTTGTGTGTGTTACACATGTGTACATGTATATCTGGGTATTGATTAAATGTCTACATCTGCTTAATATTTGTATTACCAATCGGTATGTACGTGATTATACATGTATCTGCGCTTATGCGTATATCTGTGGCTACACGTGTATCAATGTTCGTACGTGTATCTGCTCGTGTATAGAAATGTGTATGCGAGCGTACATACCTGTCTTGGTATATTTGTATCATACGACAATCTAAAATTTCGTGTTGTCCCGTCAATATCTGTAGGTAAATCAACATGCTTCTCCTGGCAAAGCTCCATGAAGCTGAGTATATCAAATTTGTACATTTCTTTACGTGCTTTTGTAGAATCTGAGCAAGAGTACGTCCCAAGTGGTGGTATTGAACATTTTATCAGCACTCGTACGTGCACGTGTGAATACAAGCAAGCGTATCCGTAGATATATATATATATAGTATGCGCGCGTGCATTGACATTCACGTGCGTATATTCACGTTGAAGGACGATTACCGTTTACATGTAGCCTGCATGAGCACAAGTCCACCTTGATAACCCTCACGTGTGCTAATAGTGGAGAGATCTCTGAGACTGCCAAATCGATTAGGATCATTTAGTGCGTGTGGGACCTGACGAAGGAAAATCCGTATGCCAAAGTGCGCGTGCATGCGGTTAGTACATTTGTGCATGTTTGATACTATAATGCCTTTCACTTCTGGCAAGAAGTATTTTCGATAAGCCGCAGTGCCTACGATAAGTGACACAGTATATATCAGCATGTAAGTGCCAGTACATATCCATACTCATACCAGTACAAGAGATTCTGAGGCGGATATTTTTGCCTCAGCCCAGAAGTTCTGCACGCATACTGCGATAGTTGCACCGTTAAATCCATCGGAAGGATTCCCTATCAAACCCACCCTAGCAAATGCGCGTTTCACGATTACTTCTGAATCTTTACCTACCTGGTAAGCGATGTGGGTGTGGGTGTGACTGTGCGTGTGTGGTGTTGGTGAAAGTGTGTATACACTTTTGTACGTGGATAGTCTAACTAAAGTGCGAATTACTTTCCAATTCCAAAAGTATGTCGTATCGCTCTCTCATGCCAAACGTTCAAAATTCTATTTAAAACAACATTTCATCACAAATAAATACACTTACCAGCCACGCAACTACATTCGAACACAAAGATTCGTACTGGTCTGTATTACCTGCCCTATGTCCCCTGAATTCGACGCAATAGTTTCCCGTGTCTTCACATAGTTCTCCAGTGTTGTTTGATTTCCGATCATGCTAAAGGCTGATGGAAGTTCCACCCCCACCATCTGAACTTTTTGAGCTATCAAATATGCTATAAACATACCAAAGGCTATTTTCTCACCACTATCACCGTATTTAGTTATCGCTGGTCTAAGGTGTGTGGCGAGTGTGGATGATCTGAAATAGTACATGCATATGCTTGCTAATTTTGAGGTAGAATATTTGGGTTTCTCTTCGAATGAGACTATAGTATATCCATCTGAGTCCAGGTGAAGAATTCCACGATTGTCCGTGGGATCTCCTTCTCGTAAGGTGTAATATACGACTACATCCTGTACAATTGTGCGCATGTGAAAGTGCGTCTACCTGTTTGTGTGTAATATGACTCCATGGATATGTGTTTGTGGGGGTGGTGAGTCTACTCGTGTATATCTCAGAAACGTACGACTGTAACGAGGTATAAGTGAAACTAAAGCTTCAACGCAAGGTATTTATGTGCATATGCACTTACACGTCTACGATATAAACCATATATATACATTAATACCTGTCCCATATCCCCCGGACGGAATGCATCTATGACTGAAGTTATGCGAAAGTTGTTTCTCTCAAACACCATATCTGCCGCAACGACCATCAAATCTTCGGATTCTATATGGCACGTTCGTCTTACTAGCTCAATCCCTGCGACGGCTCCCCTCTGTATGTGCATGTGTGTGTGTTGTGTGTATGTGTGTATATACGTATATGGTATGAGCCCAGATCAAGAGCAAAATGCAAGGATAAGATTGCGTAATATTTGTACAAAGCTGACAATAGTACAGTAAGCAATTCGCAAAACATATTAATTGTACACTGGAGACTCCATCAACCCGTTCGATTACAGGCGTGTCTCTTGAAATATTACCTATGTTGTTTACATCCATGTTGACATAACACGAACGAATTAATACAATACATACACGTAGACAAGAGACCATGATGGTGTACTTGTGTATTATGATGCATACAAAAAACGTATATGCATCTACATCAAATACTAAGCAAGAACAAAACATACTAGTAACCGCGCAGACACAAGTATCCATGTCACTGTAACAACAAAACTCATACATATGTACAAATAAAGCAATCTACATCTATATATGTGTGTATTAAGAACATCAACATTCAATATCTTTCGACTTACTGACTGTTGTGTAGATGTGGTGCCGTCGTTCACAAGAATTGACAGTGAGAGGCCATTAGCGGTGACAAAGCGCTCGAAATATTTGTACTTGTCAGCATTCACGAGCAGAATCACTCTCTCGAAGTGCGGCGTAACGACAACGAGCCACTTTTAAACAAGATCAATTCAAAATGGAGATATAATTTCTATGAACCATTCATGCACATGTTTGTATGCTTGCGTGTGTCTGACTGACCTTCTGGTATTATCCCAGAATATACTTGAAGGTTGTAAACGCGAAGCGAGTTGTTATGCCATACAATGTAAGAGGTCTAAATATGGAATCGGCATACCTCTTTTAATACAGAATTAGCACCTCTTATAGGAAGGAGGGATTTAGGTAAGTTTACAAGTGCACTGTAATCACCAGAATCGTCTTCACGAATTTCACGTTCGAGACGAGTGTCATGACCAGCCGCAAGTAAAACACATGCACCCATTATTATTTATTGATTTTACGTGTTTCTGTGTATTTCAGTACTTGTTCTTATATGTACATGGCACTAGTACGTCCAATTGGTGTATGCTTGTTTGTTTTGTGTATTTAGTGTGCATGTGTATGTGTGTGTGTGTGCGTTTAGTGCGTTTTGTGTGTTCGAGTGTTTTTTTTGTGTATGTTTGTGTCACGAAATCCCATAGAGACGAGAGGAATTATACTACATTTCATTGGCCTCCTTCAACCTGTCGTCCTGTTAAACGCTGCGTATCTACGGATGACACTTCAACCTCTCAACACTCGTATATCGCACATCTGACGGTGGAACTCAGAACACCTGAATCTCCGTGGAACAAAACCCATCGCACTCTTTACCTCTTGATGTCTCAGTTGGTGGTGGAGGTCTTTAGTACTAATATGACGATATTTTGTTACTTCTCACTTTGCTATGAGTGTGGTCAACGGCCTCGTTAGCTCCACTACTGTTGTTTGGTAAAAAACGAACCTTCCCAACAGTTGTGGTAGGTGTCAAACTATTACAGAAAGTATCAAAATCAGAAGGAATGTCAACAATAGGAACAGCCCATTCTGGTTGTCGAGACCAAATGGCTTGTGCAGTTTGGGCAGAATCCATCAACCTATCCTGTTGCACAATATGCATTCCTGTTGTTGTATGAATTTGATAAATATAATTCACTTTCGACAAAAAAAACCATTGAACATAATACGATTTTGAACAATTCAAACTCGTTGGCGTTATGCACGAATGTAATGCCTATCGCAACCATGAATTGTTTCCAAATAATTGATAAACTTCATAATCACTACGTGACAGAAATACCTTCAAATCTATTCATAATTTCCAAGTATCTTGCTACGAGACATTTAGTACATACACACACTTGAGGCTAATGCTTTGACAAATCTGCAGCGTTAAGAATAATAAAGTTTTGTACGGCCTTAGTCTGGCTTGGGTTGTTCTGGCATCAAATGATGCAGTGCACCCGTGTTCTCCTGTTTCGTGCTATACACGACCGTAAGGTGCATCACTAAAACAGGTTCGATACGTTCACCTGAAGATTCATTAAGTGCGTATGCCTATGCTGCCAGTGTATCACAGGTTTACCCCTCTTTCATTCTGCTTTAAAACTGTCCTTAAAACTCGCTCTCAAAATCTTTTCATTATGAGAATACAAATACGACTTTCGCGTACTGATACTCAGAATCGCTAACTCAATAAAACTATGTAGGAATCGTTAAGAGCGTTAGAACACGACTCATCACCTGGTATATTGCTTATTAGCATGAAAAGTAAAAATACAAGTATCAACAGTACCACAAGAAATCTGTTGAGAAGTTTCAAAGTTAAATATGACTGACAATTTCCTCTAAGTAAACAGAAATATCATCTCGATAATGTCAAAGATCGTTGTCACCAATATCTTACCACTCGGTAACAGATCAAAGTGAGTCTTTGACTTAAGGGCACGGGTTGATTCTATACGAACTGTTGCTGGTCGTATCAGATCGACATACAGGTTTAGCATTAATACCGACGTTGACGTCCTCGAGTGTCCCATCATTGTATGAGGAGTCTTTTTGCGTGCACAGAGAATCCGTGTATACAACCAAATCTCCGGTATCACTATTCGGTGTACCTACAAATTTGATGTAAGTGTTGGATTCGAACGCTGTGCACGTACCATCTGTTGGCACTGTATACGTATAAGCGAGTACATTCGAGGGGCAATTCACGCCAGAATAGGTAGTTACTGCCACATCTGCACATTTCGGTTCTGTTGGACTGTCCGATCGATGCTCATACCATATGGAGACCAATCGATTTACATCCTCTTTGCAAACGGCATCCATACTCTCATTCACGTTCACAGTAGTCGAGTATACTGCGTCATACATGAAATCACGTTCCTCACAGCTAGAATCATAGTAGTAGTACACTACACCCTCTTCTGTTCCGTTTAGAAGATTGAACATCGCATACATGTCGTATTTGCCAGGAATTGGCTGGATACACACACCATTTGTTGGCACTGTCCAAGTGCTAACTTCATTTACATTCTGACAATTGTTTCCTGAATAAACGGTAATGCCCAGATTGTCAATTATCGCTGCGGAGGCAACGACTGCTGAGATAGTTGTGAAGCGTACCACACTATTAGGCAACATAATCATAATTTTATATTTCGTTACGCTGTCAAATGATGAGCAAATGGAAGAAACTTGCGTATTAGTACTACCTGATCCCACAATGTTCAAATTTTAGCAAGAACGGTATATTCCCTGAATAAACGATAAGTGATAAGGCAACAACAAAAAGAGAAAGAGCTGTACCCCAATGAAGAATTGGAATCGAGAGGAAATCTACTCGACAATGCGGAAGTTAATGCCTTTGTTAGGTTATCACAATTTTATTTTATTCCCCATGGTTGCCTGCATAAGCAGATCTTCAGTTCGTGAGAATTTGTAATATACTTCACCCAAATAGGGTTGGCAGTCAAGAGCTTAATTGCCTTTAGGCAAACGCTTTAAATGTCGACGTGATGTGTATAGCAAAGGAAAACACACCAGATACTAGGGAGGGCGGGGGGGCAGGTGGTATAAGCAATGCAGAATGATTCATTTATATACTTTTGATGGCAATGTGACCAAACTACATGTATATTACATTGAGAGAAGGATCAATCGATTTGCAACAAAAACTGTATACCTCACTGTAAAGCTCGCATAGTCCACCGTATCGCGTCCTCATTGCATCCTAGCCAAATCAGTTACTGTGTGTCGCCACATGCATAGTTCATACAAGTAGCAGATACAGTAGTCTACGTTGGGCTGTTGGACTTTGTAGGGTACAAATTGCAAGAAAGGAATTTCACAATGCATTCACTACCAAAATCCGATTTGTATAGTTCAATATCTTTTACTTATTTTTTTTGCAACAGCACGCGTGTGTGTCTCGAAATATTGCAAATTCCTTATTATGCAATCTAATACAACCCTCATAATACTTCCGAGGAAAACATGTGCGTATAGATTTACAAAATATCTCAGCATTGTATAGATTGATGATGATAATTCGCACAGAAGGTGGAATCACAATCACTACATCTAAAAGTACGGCCTATGAACTTTAATACTGATTGGAGTTGCGTATATTACACTGCTACATTAAGGCTAGGATAAATCTATTTTCATATCAGTACGTAAATGTACCCTTTGGGTTAATCTACTATGACGGACCACTCGCTCTCTAAATCACCGTACTGGATATCGCTGATGGTGTTGTTAACTCGGAGAGTCAGCTCGCCAGATTTACCTGCAGCTAAAGGCACAGCGTAGTCCTTTCCTTGGTAACCGATATTCTTGACTGGTGACACGATACAAGCGGTTCCCGCACCGAATGCTTCGATTAACTATTGAGAGTGCACGAGTTGGTTTGTGAATGAGTAGAAGCACTCTCCTAGAAGAAGACAGACTCAAAAATGTATACAAATATTCGTATACTCACAAATATAAACGCAACTGTTAGATTCATTTACATACTCTTCCTTCTTGCTGAGCTTCAATGAGATCCTTCATAGTGAACCAGTCCTCAGTGACCTTAAATTCTCCCCAAGATTTGGCCAGCTCAATGATAGAGTCACGAGTAACACCGGGAAGAACGGTACCCTGGAGGGGTGCTGTAATTAATTCCTTCTCTCCCTTTTTGTTTGTCCAATACACAAAGAAGTTCATAGTTCCAACTTCGGTGACCTTGTGGTCCTCATCCGCAAGCCATAGAATCTGGCTATACCCTTTTTTATCCGCCTCAATTTGAGGGATAACGCCAGGTGCGTAGTTTCTATAATTGAAGATGTATTATCAATGTGAGCATGTTTGTTTCTGTGGCTGGTAATCCACAATTTCCGCTGTTTCACTAGTGAAAATTGTATGCTTACTTAAGGAAGCAGTAAATTCAAGTTGTATCATGCTCCACAAACTCAAACTAGGCGATAGCGAAGTTCGTTTTGTTTCTTCGTTTTAATCGATTGATAACAATCAGTTGTAATCATGGGTATATCATACAAATATACGTACATACAATCTCTCGATTCAATTCCCTTTGTGCAGAGCGGTATATCAGTCATTCGAGCAGAAACTGAGCAATAAAATGGACATATCGCAACGATGAACTAGACTACAGTAAAAACTCATCCGCATATTATCACATGAGTACACACCTCACATATACATATTATACACAGACATGCACATACCCGCCAACTTTATAATCACCAACACCTCCAGGCCATGCACGGCTGTATCGGTCATCAGCCAACAGAGACACGGGCGCGAAACCGGATTTATAGTAAGGTCCCACAGGAGACAGAATGGCAAACATTTTGGCGTTTTTGGAAGCACCAACACCAAGGGAAGGTTGTGTACCCATAGCCGTAGGGCGGATGTATAGTGAATATCCTTTTTCCTGAGGAATCCACGAGCTATCGAGGGATATAAGTTTCTTAAGACATTTTAGGAACTCGTCCTGATCAAAGCCAGGCAGGGCAATACGTTCCATTGATCGTGCCAATCGACGCATGTTCATCTCGGGGCGGAAAAGACGGACTTTACCGTCTTTCCCTGTGTATATAGATCCATGCACGAGCGTGAAAGTTAGTTTATGCGGTTAATATGACCACTACCGTCTTCGAACGCGGAATCAAACATACTATCATAGCCATAGAATATTTCATTAAGCGATATACGCTGTAGAGAGAACAGTGTGATGGATCACTTGGGAAGATCAGCTACACAAACGCTGATCCATGTAGATTGATAAGTTTAGGTATTCATACATACTTATTATAGGCTAGCGATATGTCGACATGATGCAACCTAAATACAGGAATAACATACCCTTATACGCTTTCATGCCCTCAAAACAGCACATAGCATAATGAAAAACTGTGGAAGCGGGGTCCATTATCATGTTCCCATGGGGCTTAATTACCGGGTTGGACCACCCATCCGCTTCTGTCCAATCAATCTCAAGCATGTGGTCTGTGAATGTTTGACCAAACACAAGGGTGCTGTTTTCTGGTTTAGGCTTTGTTGATGATCGCTTCGTAAGCTGCAACTTGGACGCCTGTACAAGCCGTGCAATAGATCATGTTAAATAATCGATAAACATGACGTAGCGCAAGGAATTCGATTCTGGCCTTTTTAAATCTATTGTACAGCAAATTAGGAAATAAATCTCCAGAATGGTTCCGTACAAGCATACTACATCCTCAGATACCCATGTACCTAATGCACAGTCAATAGTAGCAACGTCTGCAAGAACGAACACAATTGTACACTCGCACTCTGCAGACGGGATTGCGAAAACGGTTTAGACTAGACCACACGGGAGAACACATGTTAATGTGCATTAATGTACTATGAATTGTACGTCCAGTCATGATACATGTTAAACAAAAATATTATGGTATGATCTACAGTTGTTCACAGATAATTGCAAAAACTATATAAAGGAGTAGAAAGATATATCGAAAGCAGATGCTCCGTGTCCTTACATACGTCCATAGCAGCAGGAGCAGCGACTGCATAATACCGAACCGAACTCTTCGGTGTAAACGAACGAAGCGTTCTGGTTAGAAGAGAAGTTTGTAACATAGTAACCAACGCTTTTTCAAATGAAGATACGTGCGTTGTGGTAGTGTATATATATATATGTAAGGAGTGTGTGTTTATGCACACGCAAGTAGACGAATTGCGTAGTGTCGAGTAAGGGACGTAACCTGACGTGAACTGTATCTTTCAATTGGTCCTGTGGCCCATGACTGCATCAGGACATTCTTTCCCACCCACCCTGTAGTATTCGGACATTAGGACATTTTAGGACATTTTAGGACATTGTGTAATATGACCGCATCAGCTTTACATAGAAGTATTCGGACATTAGGACACTGCTGGACATTATCTACACATGTGGTACATGAATGTATGAGGTCTTCCACCGTAGTAAGGACATCGTGCACATATATATATATGCCTTTGTTGAGCGCATGTGACAACACCAAAGTGTATCTGGACATTCTAGGACAATATTCGAGCAAAGGACATTTCTGTTCACTCATCTTCATCTATATATATGTGACCTTCGAGGACATTTGGACATTATTCGATATCAAGCTCTCGGACATTTATGATTCGAAAATGCCATCAAAGAATACAAGCGCTTCAACATACATGGTCGTATGTATTATGCACTATACATATTATTATTACTACGTATATCAGCATTACTAATTATATTATTACTATTACTTTTATTATCCTGAAAACGTAAGTGCGGCTAAGACCGCTGCTTTCGAAAATGTCTGTGCCCGTCAACGATGTACATTCCCTTCGAAATACGCTGAATCATCTCATATCACACGTTAACCTCAATTTTACGGAGACGAGTACTGGCACGTCGAAGCATCCATGGGACCGGTAAATGTGGGGAGTCACACGTGTGTGTATGTGTGCATGTGTATATATATATATATATATATATATATA
>JAWQFL010000005.1:318020-365214 GCA_033442365.1 Creolimax fragrantissima
TGTGTGTGTGTGTGTGTGTGTGTGTGTGTGTGTGTGTGTGTGTGTGTGCGTATGTGTATGCGTATGTGTGTGTTTGTGTGCGTCAGTGAATGTGAGTGTGTCTCTGCGTATGATGTGTGTAGTTGGTGGACATGTGAAGCGCATGCGTATGTCTAGCAGTAACTCAACTCCTTTTCCCATGCGTCCTTAATGATGATTCATGAACCTGTTTTGTGCCTCTTCAATACATCTATACACCTGTATATGCCCATAAACTCACAGCCATATAATTTCCCCTCCAATTTATATACAAAGTAAGATTGTAGTTAATCACTACGAGCTTGCATGGTTCTGTCCACTGTTGCATTTTGATTCGCGAGCCTAGAAATTTGGATAACGCGTCCCTTTTGTCGTTAACTTCATATATTCATCCACTACTTTTTGCTTGTTAATGCAGGTCCTTGTATTTCGAACGGGTAAACACGTTTTCTCTTGCTAATTGGGCGGGGTTTCCAAACTCATTGTCACCGTTGGCAGTGGCTAGGTGGGGCTGGAAAAGTATTGGTCCCAATCTCATTAAATGTACCACTTGTAACCAGGTGCTCTGTTTCGCTATTACCAAGGTATTTAGCATTGGAACATTGTGACTCATGGCACGAGGATGTGCGTATCTCGGATTTTTCAGTAATCATAGCGTACGTGTAGAGTAATCTGTACACGCATAGACTTGATTTTTTTCATACACAAAAGAAAAACTATTTTAAGCTGTAAGTACCACTGACAAGAGTAAACACGTATACACAAATACTTCTCTTGACTAACACTTGCAGAAAACGATCGAATCCGATGCAGTCGCGGAGGTATGCTCTGTCTACGCGCAACAGTTGAACGTGGGACACACCGAAACTTGTTTCTGGAGAGGTAACCCTTGTCCAAAATCTATATCAGAAGTAGGCTCTGGTACATGGGAAGACGAATCACGAATGTTCGGCAAACGAGCGATGACAATTTGTGAATATTTAAACACAGGTATGAAGTATTATAGAGATATGCGTGTTCGACGAGAGTATGGAAACGAAGTCACATTCTTTTGTAAAACTTGTTCAATGAGAGTATCCCAGTATCTAACCACCTTGCACTGATTTATGAGTGAGTGGTGCATACTGATCGGTATGTTATATGTGTACATACAAACATGTAAATACGTAAATATGCACCGTATTAGTCATACAGACGCTTCGCGCTGGACTTAATACATTCACCATCTGGGTCATGGATATTGTTTGATGCACAGTAATAGGCAAGCGTGCACTAAAGATTCTCCAATATATATGCGCACAACGTACGTGTAAATATACGCAGTATATACCTGCAGTGACAATCATATGAATATCGGGAAGAGTGTCATGCCCAGATTCCACGTGAGAAGTCCTGTACGTACAAGTTGTATACGTTAATTGCTTAAGCCTCGCATGTATACATGCATATTCGCACGGATGCAAATTTATACATTATTATATATATTTGCTATTCACTAACGATTGTCTAACAGTGTGCGACGAAATGTATTTTAGCCGGTAATATTGTTGAAGAATGTGTATTCGCTTTTGCTTTGTGTTTATATAGAGCCGTGCTGGTGCAGTGGCAATCAATTTCCAACAGGGGTAGAAATATTTGTGGAGGCCGGGTTTATATAAGTGTGTGGAACCCAGAACGTGATAGGGATTTCGTGGGTATGTGTAGATTTTCAATCTTGTATAATCAAATAATTATTTTGCCCCACAGGTGTGTATAAATTGCCTGCCGGATGTGAGACTATGCTGTTCACATCACGCACAGCAAACAATGACATCTCGAAAGCACTAATGTCTATTGTTCAAAGGGCAGAATCACAAACACACCCCAGTACTGAAATCCACTCCACAGATACACCCACTCTATCAACCTGCACTAGACCATTAGTATCACCATCAACAGCACACGAAAACACGACACCGTCAGACAACTTGTTAACAAACAACTATGTCGGTAGGGAGACTGTGTCCTCTATCATGCTAGCTTTGGCTGTTTCAGGGTGGGAAGTGGGTGAGAATGAAGAATTGATGTGTAAGTACTGTAGAAGGCAGTTGACCATAATTCCTACCGAACACTCAAACATGTCATCAATCCCGGACTATGAGGATGGAAGATCAACGTTGAATGATAGTGATATCTCACAGAATAACAATCCAGTACAACCCGCGGTGACTGTATCAGCGACTACGCAAAAGGCTACTGGGAAAAGAACACTACCCGTCAGAGAAAACAGTGACAGTTTCGATAGACCTTCAAAGAAAGCGAAGCAAAATATAAGTAAGCTGAGAGTTGTATGCGCATGTCCTGATTTGTTGTATACTTGCATACACTAAAACACATCTTATTATTATGTGTTCTCATTCTCTTTATTACGGTATATTGTTCAGAATGTATTCCGGACCCAATACACTCTCATCGGGCTTACTGCCCATGGGTGCAGCCCGTAGAAATAACCCCGTCACAACCGCCGTTGTCGAGTTGTGAGCAATCAGAGACGGACACGATAGCTGGCTGGTTAGCATACCGGTGGGTGATATGTCTCATGTGCCGTATGTAATGAAAAAGAATGTATGCTTGTCACGTTTTCGAGTGAACACATGTACCTTCAGACATTAGTTTCAGTACAAGTATAAGTAATGTATATTGCGATGGACCCATCGCTTGTCGATATAACGTATCTCTGGAGATTGTATATTTTGCTGTAGTCTTACAGTTTGATATGTTCGGTGTATCAAACGTGATGTAGCTTTATACATTGTCGTACCGTATTACAGTCTCTTGAACCTTATAGTTTTGTGTGTCACGTTCGTTCAGTTATTCTTTATGCACTACGAGAGTAACGTATAACTGCACAGGGTATTAAGAAGTTTACTTTGTGAAACATAACATCTCGTGTACTACCAGAGATTTTTTGGCAAATACGTCTCTGTCGCGGTCAGTGATTTCCAATTCGGCAGGTACAACACGCTCGACCACTGTGGATGCTGAACCTACGGCTAGTCCTTACAAACATAAAACCCCTATTCAGAATGCTGAAAGACTCTTAGGTTTAGTGCAATCTCTGTTCCAAGTTAAGCCAACGCAGTCAAGACGATGATGTATTTTTCTTACAATAAGTAAACTAATAGATTGTCGTTTCGTCAATTACATATCTACACCAACAGCACCGTTGTAAAACAGTTGCATTTTTGTTTTGCCTAGTAGCATTAGTTTCGAATTGAAAGTAGCTATTGATGTTGACCCCCGTGTTGGCATGAAGTTTATCATAATTTGTTGGTGTATCGAGTTGAATATGTGTTATGATGACCCCTGTGTTGTGGCATTACGTTTATCATATTTTGTACCAGATGTAGTCGCCAACGAGATTGGCAAGTCCAACCATGTGGAATTATGACAACAAGTGCGAATGAAGTATGTTTGTAGTTGTATGACTCGTATCAATCGATTGTATGAAAACTATTTCAAAGCTATATAGCCTTCGTGATAACATGTATCTAAGTTTCTACCCTATGTGGCGTAAGCTGCCCTTGCAGATTAGTAGATTGATGATAGTGGTTGGTACAAGCTCAATGTTCTCGAGTTTTCGCTTCAATGTTTATGTATAATTGTGCAATCCCACGTGCATTGGATTAGCAAGATCGTCATACAAAAGATAATTGCGTTACTCAGTAGGAGTCATTTGTGTAACCAATACAGTAAGAAAAAGTAATATCATTGAGATCGGAAATATTTTGCACTACGTGGCATGTGGAGTCCTGGATTCGGTTCCGACCCTATCTTTCGGTAAGTCATACAACATACTCGACTAATGTAGATGATGACTGAGTGAGAGGTGAGAGATGTACAACCATACAAGTACATGCGCACTACATTGGTTGATGGAACTCGTTTCTTGTAGTGTCTCAGGGGTAACTCTTAACTCTTAACACTGGTACTAACATCAAGTATAAATACTAGCACAAGTAACATCACTGGGTGGTAGAAGTGCTTTCCTTCCGTATCAGTCTGTCGTTACTGACTAAAAAAAATAAACTGAAGCTTCACAGAATATACTCAAAAGCACCAACACAAAATTAGTAAGTTTCTATTGACTTCGAATTAGAGCACAATGACGATTTTGCATCCTCGCTGTGAGCCCTCTTTCGAAATCACGCGTAGAAATATAAAATAAGAAGGCTTTTCTCTCACCATTTCTACC
The DNA here is from genome assembly GCA_033442365.1 of Creolimax fragrantissima. Taxonomy (NCBI): domain Eukaryota; class Ichthyosporea; order Ichthyophonida; genus Creolimax; species Creolimax fragrantissima. The sequence continues at coordinate 322,273 of JAWQFL010000005.1, forward strand.
TCTCGCACTGTTCTCGATCGCTCTCAGTCGACTCACAGCACGGCCAGTATTAGGGTGGGAGTATGTGCGTGTTCGTGTGCGTGAATGATGGTGAGTGCGTGTACGTAAGCGTGAGCGTGAGCGTGTGCGTGAATGATGGTGAGTGCGTTGTGTATGTGCGTGTTTGTGTGTGTTTTTGTTTCTGTGTTTGCGAGGAGGCTGTAGGTAGTAGTAGCAATGAACGAGTTCACAATATGACGAATAATTGCGTGTTTATATATATATATTCGTTTTTGATTCGTTTTATTGGATTGTTTTATCGTATCCCTATGGAATGCATCAAATGGGGGTAAGGTTTTGGAAACAGAGATTTGTATTGGGTCGTGTTAGGGTTGGGGGAGGTGTTGTGTTGTGGGATGGAGTTGAGTCGAGTGTTTGGATGTTTTTGCATTTTTTTTATTACCTTTTCTTTTCTTCGTAACCAGAAGGGCAGGTGTGGTTGTACGGGGTGCGGGTGGGCGGGTCAGCGGGTACAGCTGCCATTCGTCAGGCTTGAGGAGTGTGCCTACCCGGACCTGACCGGACCTAACCGGACCGGAACTGACCGGACCGGACCTGACCTGACCTGACCTAACCTAACCTAACCTAACCTACCGTAAACTACCCTACCCTAACCTAACCTGCCTTGTCTATCTGCCCTGTTTTACCCTACCCTAACTTAACCTGCCTTGTCTATCTGCCCTGTTTTACCTTACTTCTACTTGCCTACCGACTGACTGACTACCCCTTTAGCTTACCTGCTTTTACCTGAATGGGCCAGTGTTGCATAATAATAATAATAATAAAATAAGTCACACTTCTTCCGCTTCGCATTGTATAATAATAACATAATAACCTCTTTCTCTATCATCTCTCCTCTCTCTCCCGTTTACTAGATTTTATTCCCCTCCTCAGCATCAGCATTAGAAATCTCACACTTTCCATCCTACGTTTTTATCGTATCCTCATCCCCGCCCCCAAGGAAAAAAAAGTCGGCTTGTATTTCAATATTACAAGTTATCTTTTTGTATACACGCACTTTTGACATTTGAGATAAATTACACCTTTTACTATGGGTACTAAGGCGTATGACTACCTATTCAAACTGCTCCTAATTGGTGACAGTGGAGTTGGGAAGACATGTGTACTGTTCCGATTCTCCGACGATTCATACAACTCTACATTCATCTCTACTATCGGTATGGTCCTTGTTATTACTTGGACAATATAATGTATCATCTACACTACTGCAAACGTTCATTTCATGCGATTATGTCGATATACTCACCCATATGTGCTGGGTGTATATAACCAGAGTTGTTAGTTTAATGCAATCTGGTTGTGTCGTTACTCGTCCATCACGTTAGTTATGGAGACAAAGTCTTGTAGCTACGGTGGATTTTGTTTTACCAACCACCATTATTCCATGTCTAGGACATCAATACTCTAAAACACAACTCGTACGCTTGCATGAAAGTATGAAAATGGAAATTGAAACTTCCAAGTACTCTTCCTGATGCCCTAGGAGTATAACATTGCCAACCTTAAACTTTGTTCAGGCACTGACTTTGCTATCGTTTTGCTATCGTTTCCGCTTAGGCATTGACTTTAAAATCAGAACCATTGAGATGGATGGCAAAAAAATTAAGCTACAAATTTGGGATACAGCTGGACAGGAACGTTTCCGAACTATTACTACTGCTTACTACAGGGGAGCTATGGGAATTCTGTTAGTGTATGGTAAGTGCAGTGCAATGTGTATTGTTGATCGGCGTGTGTTTGGAAAATTTGGGCACGCATTTTATTGGTAGTTTACATTGAAGCTAGAAATTCCTATATTGTATATTGTGATATCCTATCTATCAGAGGTTTACACTGTTCCAAGTATGTATATACAGCGCTAATTTCAATAGATGGAATATGGTTTACCATCTATGCATCTGCAAACAGGTACTGTTCCTTTCAAACATATACTACACGTACACGCTGCGTGCCTTTGTTCTCTTCCACTGCACCAGCATTCGGCTTGAACTCTTGTATTCTGTATGTATACGTGATGCAACAAACCGTAGTCTCGCATTTTGTTCGTGTTTTGTTTTAGTCTGAAGTATAGTCGTCACTACTTACTATTTGTCGATGATGGGCTAATATTGGAGTCCTGGTCTTAATTTTTAGATGTGACTTGCGAAAAGTCGTTTGACAACATTCGGCAGTGGATTAAAAACATTGAGGCACACGCCAGTGAGGATGTTGAAAAAATGATTCTGGGCAACAAATGTGATATAGAGGACAAGCGAGCGGTGGCTACAGAAGTAAGTTCGATTGAATTTTGTAATATATTGCATCAAATATAACTGCTCTATAAGTTGCTTACAGGATGTGTTGGTATGATCTTGAGAGATAGAATTTGTGTGTTAAGTGTTTTGTTACAATGTTCTATACGACTCGACGTTGGTCTTGTTGATATCGAGCCGTTAGGGTGTACTATTCTAGTACACATGCAATGTCTCATGTGTTGTTGCTGTTCTTGGTGTTATTGAAAATACAGCGTGGAACTGCTCTGGCATCCGAATATTCAATCCCGTTCCTTGAAACTAGTGCGAAGAACAACATAAATGTAGAGCAAGCCTTCACAGAGATGGGTATGTATTGAAGACTGGTAGCATTTGTATATATGAATGTTTGTATGCGTTTCCGTAAATGCCTGTCGCGTATAGCTGTATGTGACGCGTGAGATGATTGATGTGATCGCATTGTCTTCTTCACGTACGCAAGGCAAGCTTCAAGTATTAGGGTAGAGGCTCGCAAAATGCGACTTATGATGTGAGAGGTCAAAATCTGTATTCTCCTCTAGCTTTAACAGCAGTAATGAATTTATGATTGGCATGCGGCACGCACATGTTCACTTTTGCACGTAGTTTTCTTACACGCACATATATATATGGATGTGTAGTGGTCTGTCCACTTGTGATATGACATGAGTCCCCACTCCACGTGTCCTTAACACGTACGTGTACACCGACTGCGTGCACTTTCGTGTAAGCAGATCTTAATGTTTTCAAGAACTCGTTGTGTTCGCATGTTGAACTGGACCCTAAGCATGAATCCAAGAGTTCTGAATGTCCCTCTCAGTTACATGTACGTGTTGTTATTCTACCATTGATTTAATTCATAGCTTCGGCCATTAAGAAAAAGATGGACGTTAAGGCCACGACTGCCCCGAAAGCACAAGGTGTACAAGTCAGATCCCAAGACTCTTCACATAAGAAAAGCTCATTCAGTTGGTGCACGCTTCTATAATATCTTTCGAGTTTTGCATTTACACCCTTTTTGGCGCGACGTTGTTTTGAATTGAAAACAACATGAGTCTGATGCTTATCTCGCCCCCCAAATACATATCTCCTCACCTTGCTGTGCAATTTAACCGTTCCCTGGTTTATAGTACTTTGTGTGAATGTCGGCACCATATAGCCGTTGAGCTCTGACTTGTAGCCGAATATATTATAAGAGATATTTGGGTTGTGGGTGAATAGTACCCTTTTGATAACGTAGTTTATGGTGACAGGGTGGAGCAAAGAGGAAATAAAACATGTATAGGTATCATGATGTATTGATTTCGCTTATTTGGTTTGGTGTTTGCTGCTTTGAAATAAATGAATAACTTGTCCGGTATCTCTCCAACACTATATTTATCTTTCATGTATGTGGATACACGGAGAAGCAAAGTTTGTCCCCAAATATTCTCATTTAATTTTTACATGGTTGGATAAACACTTTCCCGGTTGATGGCGGTGTGGTATGTCATGAGCATTGTTGTGGAACAATGACTACAGAGCGAAGGCCGAATCTATATGATTTTCAGCACAGGCACATATATTGAGTTTAGTCGTGAAACCTGTGGATACACTAGGAAGCGAAGTGTGTCCTCATAAGTTCTCATTTAGTTGTTACATGGTTGAATAAACACTTTTTCGGTTGATGGTGGTGTATTAATGTATTGAACATTGTGAAAAACAGACTACAGAGCGAAGACCGGAACTATATGATTTTCGGTATATGCTTATTAGAGTTTAATTGTGAAATGAAAAACCAAGTACTTCCTACTTCACTTCTGCCCAATCCAGAATAAACTCAATGTTATGCTTTCTAATTCCACAATCGTATATCTAGATGGATACACCTACCACTGTAAGTGTATGTTTGCTCTTATCTATCCATTAACTAGCATCGTCAGTCAACATAACAACATGAACGGGAACCCCAATTGATGAGAAACCGATTGCCTTAATATGGTGTCATCCTTTAATGCCCTTTAATGCTGAATGACATATAAATAACAAAAGCTTGAGTTTTGGTTTTGATTTTGGTTTTGCCCATCACTTTTTACCTTGGTATATCCATTACTACGAACAGTATTACTACCATTATTACTTCTACGACTACCAAAACTATTACTACTAGTACCACTAGGAACAGTATTACTACTATTATTACTTCTACGACTGCTATTACTATTACTACTAGTAATACTAGTCCATCTAGTAGTGCATGTTGTTAGCTTCTCACTCTTCCGTTTCATCAAATGTAGGTTTACGTTTATCTCTGTTGACAGAGCCTTCCTAAAATACGCAGTCAGAGCACATTTAGACTTCCTTAGCCATACCGTACAGTGCTCTGAAAGAATCCTCCAAAGACGTGTGTGTGAAGAAATTGCTTTGATAGTACATATCCGCACAGCGTCATTCAACGCGTACAATGGAATCCCTACTTAGCACGGTTCTGCCAACCACGAGAATTAACACAGGTGAGACATGTCAAGCACCAACGTACCTTTAGATGTTGTTCATCCATTTCGTACAATATTGAAGTACATATCACACCGACATTGATGTGTATTGATTGTTACCGTGTGTCAAGTGATTTGGAATATCATAATTCATGACAATAGAATATCCATAAATGCTAATCCTGTGCGAATTATCCAAACAATTCATAGAGTTCTGACTGTCACTGTTAAGAACGAGTTAGAAAAAGGTTCTTCTTCACCTCATATACGTGATTACACTTCGGGTATAGTTTGCAGTGATTTCCTCTCTCTCTCTCTCGCACTTGTACGCACTGTAAGAGGAACGTTTTCCACTCGATTTAATGACTAAACTCCCAACTGTGCTTCCGTTAGGCTCTAGAAGCAAACTGCGAATCACATCACGTCTTCACGAACGACATACAGAGTACGTGAGTTTCTTTATACCAGCTTTTCCGTTGTGGATTTTGGTATATTCTCTTGCGGTCACAATATATTCTCGTTTGCATCTTTGATCAGTTTATCTGCATGTATGTACGTCTACGCTGGTAACGTGACCGTTACTTAATAATCGTGGAACCCTCTATGTTTGATTTGATGTCACAAGTTACTGAAAATAGACGAAATATATTCGTATATAAACAGTGACCAGGTGCTGATTGTGTGCAAGGTCGTTCGGGCACGGGGGCTTTCATTCGAATTCGCTGGACAATCAGAAAACAAGTATCGACCATATGTAGAAATTAAGACGTCAATATCTACCGGGAAATCTGGCTTGGTATGAATAGAGTTGTAGATACATAAACACATGCACGCGCTGCTGTGTGTATAGCGTACGGAGTGTGAATGTTATCAGTGAGTTGTCCACGACAAACGACCGATCACTACTATAAGGATCGCAAAGATCTAAACTGGAACAAACACGGCGTAAATATACGCTCATGCTTTCAAATATAGATATCCTGCCAAATTTCACATATGTGTCAAATCCTGCACATAACTTATGTTCCAATACACTGCAAGAGCGCAGCTTCGATACACTACACATATTGCGTGTTCAGAATAAAATATTAAATATATGTACAAGTAAATGTACATGAAGACGATGCCCGCTACCTCAAGTATATTAGTACATATTATACACAAACGCACAGAAATATTTCAGAATGTACGCGAGAATAACCATCTATTACATTCACACATAACGCTCAGGTGCTCACCAACTACGTATCATTTCTGTCTGACAATTCCTGTAAACACACAACTACACGCACCACGTGAATGTACATATACTTATACTTACTTATGCGCAACCTACGCAAATGGCCTCCTTACAGTCTAGCAACAGAATACCTGATCCTCAATGGAGCGAAGATGTTGGCTACCTATCACCTGTATATGCTCATGCAACGAAAGATGGATTAAATGTTAGGGTACGATGCATGCCTCAGCACCGCTTAAATCTAAAGGTACGATTTGATGTGTGAATGAATGTACATTGTACGCACGTACAAATGATGATGTTATGATGTATATAGGTTTATGCATGTGTATCGTCTACGTAACACCTACCAAGATCACCAGACAGAGACACGTCTCAGTGCTGCTTCCATATAGGCGTGTGTTGATATAATCTACTGATAAGGGCGTTAGCCTATTGCTTGCATAACGTCCGTAAGGTGCTCTTTCAAGAAATTAATAGTTAAAATATCTGTATATAGAGCTTTATATGTGCATATAGTTGTAAGCCTTATGCATATATATTGAATGATACTTGGACACACTATTTGGACACACTCGAATTAATTTGACAGTACGGACCGAGGCCAGTCGTCGCCGCGAAATGTATAAATGTGCAAGAGATTAATGTGTTGGAAAAGGGCAAAGCTCTTGTGGATATACCAGAACAGTGGATTAGCCTTGCCCCACAAGTGAGCATCTGTCTGTGCAATCACTCAAACACAAGCATGTGCACTTGTGCACTCGTATGATATACACATATATACATATATATAAACGCACATGTACACACACACACGTGCGCGCACGCACGCATATATATATATATGCGTTCAAAAAGACGCAATACACTCTGACGTAGACCGTCATCGCTTCAACTTTTAGGGTGATATATGTGTTCAAATCTGTGCTGTTGAGTTCGACCACCCACTGAGGTCTGCCCTTACCTCAGCACCCGTAGGTACTTCTACATAGTTGGTTGTCCATAAATAGAAGTTGCGTGAGTGTCTGTATGTGCGTGTGTTCGTCTTTGCGTTGATGTTTGCTTGGTACAATACGTTTTCAATTCGGCGTAGCCTTGACTACCAATTTACTACTCGTTTCGTATACGAAACGAGCGACAAGGAGCACACATTCGTGGCTTGTCTGTCCTACGGAATAAGCCAAATTCTTTTACTTATCTAGTCACTAAACGCACGTAGAGTGCTTTTTATTGAATATTCAAATGTCTTGGCACATTCAGCTGTACAAATAGATAAGAAGAACATTTCTGTCCTTCGGGTGAATGGGTATAACGATCACATGCATAACATGTATTTGTTTTGCACACATTTAGTGTTGTCTGGTGCTAACGATACAGCATACGATGAAATATCGTCTACGCAAAGTATGCCAATGACCGGGATCTCCCCTAGCGCATCTCATGATAGCTTCATGCACACGAATCAATGCTTTTATAAGGATAAGGGTGAAATATCCTTGAAAAAATCAAGGGCATTCGAAGGTATATCTAGTTTTGTTAGAGATTACCTTACAAATATTGAACTCATTCTATGTACGCAATGCGCAGAGCTCAACACGTACGTCACACGCGTCGAATCGGCAGTCTATAATATTCCTCACGATACCGTGTTGTGATATTTCAATGACTTCATATTAGTAGTGCATTGTGACATCGAAATATGCGGACAAATATACAACGGCAGATTTTCAACAGAACAAAGGAACAAAAGTAGCTCGTACACCACAGTTTTACGTTCGTGTTGCAGAATCCTCGAAAACAATGTGTCATAACACACATAGTAATCAGATAAATATAGTCAAAATGATGTGATAGAATGCTGACACACTTACATCTTTGTGTTGGATATCATTACTGCGCTCTGCATAGAGATTACTGCGCTCTACATAGTTTTACAAAATGTTCTTCATACATCAAAACGGATAACTATAGCATGTATAATTGTATTTGCATCTCTGATTCAGTTTACATATGAATGTTTGTAAAATTGCCAGATATACCCACCACGATCAGTAAAGGAATGGAATCTCAGGAGGGTATCGATGTGAAGGCTAAGCCAATAGATATGTCCATACTGTTTTCAAAAGATTTGTCAGGCCTGGAAAGCTCTCAGAAGTATGCACTTATGCACATATGGAAGAGGTTTAAAACCCTCAACCTGCTTCACAAGTTCATACCATCATTATATGAGATCGCACGGTCTGTACACCCTGAAATCGACATAATATACTGGGATGTGGCTGTGAGTGTATTGGAATGCATGTTGGAGAGACATGAAAGTGTGCTATCCATAGATGATCAGATATTCGAGATATTATATCAACTGCAAAAAGGTATAAGTATTACTGGATTGAACGATTCGGCCATATGCAATGAAACATGTCAGGAGTGGATGCGTGTGTGTCACTGTCGTAACATAGCCACAACGAAGACGAAGTATAAAACCCTCGTGCGACATAATTTGGCTCATCTCGGGCGTAAGACAACCCAATTTCAGCGCACTGCGCAGATGTCAAAAGTAAGGGTCCTTCGATTAGATCAATGGAAGTACGAATTCGTGATTCCCGCGCACATATCCATGCTTGAGGTAACATATATTTCTCTGTATGTCTGTGTGCATATATATATATATGGGAGGCCGCATATATACATAAGCATATATTTAATGCTATTGTGCGCAAAACATAACTCAGCATCAACTTTTGAGGTGCATTTTGTACAACAAACTGTTTGTACAATCTTGTATGCTCGGTTTTGGTTTTGATCCGATCGTTTCTACATTCGTATCAGCAATTGTCATACGTGCTCTGTTGCCGACCTATCACGAACAACAAGATCGGATAATTCATATACACATATACACACAAACTTAAATATACAATATGAACGTTCACGCACATATATATGGATACCGTGCACCAGGTTGTAAAGGCGTTTTGGACATGCATGGCTATGGACTCGGGGTCTGGAGATGTAGAGCGTACTCTATTTACGCGTGACGTACGGTACGTATCTCGTAAGCCTTATATCGTGTGTGGTAGTAAATGCACTCATAGTCTCATGGATTGCTAAGGGATATTCATGGTGTAGATGCATTCGTACGTACGTGGAGATTCTTTGAAAATGTTTGCATTGTAATGATGCTTACATAAACCTTATTCACACATACGTAAGCATGTACGGATATTCCACCGTCTGCAAATATAAACACAAGAACACAACTTACACAAAACCACACACACGCAAACGTTTTCTCACTCGAGATTTCTTTTATTCTTGTAGTGCTCCTGGGGACATACTAGCAAACGTGATTTTTAATCCACAGCGAAAAAAACACTGGGATGAAAGCGGGGATAGTTCTAAGATTGAATTGATATATATGCACCAAGGAAATTCTGAAATCGTGGTGCAAGCAAAGATTTTCATAATGACGCGGGTAACATGGTACGTCATGCACATGTGTTGGTGTGATAGTGAATTTAAGCAATCTTGTAGGAGGTAATGAGGCAAACGTTGCATGCAAGCGTGTGAATGGTAACTTTCTTGCCGTAGTACTTGTTCTGCGAAAGAAGAGATAGCATATTACGCTCATTGCGTATATGCTCGTGTACTCACTTAAAAACTCGATTGTTGGCCTCGTATATACGGATTATGTTTGTGTTGGCGTGCTGGGTGCTCTACTAATAATGCGTACTTATATGTATATATGCACGTGCATACAACGTCTTAAAATGTCTATATACGGAGAGACCCATCTTCCAACGTGCATCATCGTGTATTGTCAGGGATACACCTTGCATTCATGTAAAATATATGATTGAATGACAATCTTGGGTAATGTATGATTGAATGGCGACCTTGGGTAAGTTGTTGACATATGTGAAATGTTATGGTTAAACTTTGGGATGAACGAACTTATTGTTAACATTGTTTATTCATCTTAATTGGTCGTACAGGGCAGACAGGGTGAACAAGTTCTTTGGCAAAGACGATTTCTTAGACACAAACCCATTTTCCCTCTATTGTGAAATGCTGATGTCGACGTACGAGTACGAGTTGAACTCTTTGTGTTCGGTAGGAAACCTTTCCTTTCTTACATCACGAAAATAGCTAACTACGTACATGCAGGACTACGTATGGTGCTTTCTTAATAGCACGTTGGTGTACACACATACCTGTTTTGTATTATGTTGCATACTATATGCTTACCTTTTCTTTTTTTTGCCTTCTACAGATGCCTTCAATCGCGAATCGAGAAATGGAACTTAGGGAGACATCGTCGTGGAGCCGACTATGAGCAATACTCTGAAAAAAAATTCCTTAGCTTGGCAAACAGAATCCGCAACACACATCCATTTGTACAAGTACAAGACGTACGTGATTTTATTCCCTTGCTCTCAATACATGGATTCAACAGGATAATAATATAGATATCTTACTACATTTATAAGCTTCTACTCCTGCATATTTGCGTTAGAGTAAACGTAGCTTTGGGTAATGAATGAACAGACAAAATATGAATAAATATATATATATATATATGTACAGAACTCTCGTTAACAGAGGGTGGATAAATGATACAATACACACATGCTAATATTAGTTCCATATTTTTCAGTATATAAAATTAATGGAGCTTCACAAGCAAACAATGTGTCTATAATATGCCCCTGTGAGCTACGGTAGGAAGTCGCTCATAAGGCTCTCTTTGTCTTTCTTAATAGCTTTGCAATGACGTTCCCATTGGTGTATGCTCGATAATCCCCACAAATATACGCTACGCCGCTATAATAGTGCAGATACATACAAATAAGATACATACAAATACACACACACGCGCGCAGATACACACACATATATGTATACACGTGACTGACTAAGTGTGGGTGTATACGTTCACCACATCTCTTACTTATTTGATAACCACGGGGCTAAGCAACGAAATGAGAGGACAGACTAAACCAGAACAAACAAAGGTGAGGCAAAACCAGATTATTTAGGAATGTTTTGATGGCCTCATTTAGAATCGTATTATTGGCTATAAATATGTGACATGCAAATTCATGCGCCTGTAATTGGCTAATGAAAATAATCGTTTAGTAGGAATATTCCCTTTGCTTTGATCTGGTTGTTCCCATTGTGGACTTGAGTTGGTTGACGATAAACCAATGATACGAGAGGTGCATTGTATATATACAACACAAACACACACATAGACACATACACATACGCACAAAACACAAACACGCACACGAACTACAGGCAATCGACCTTCAGTATTCACGCATTAGCTACACTCTGATATATCTACATTATACGATATCGCAAGAGCACCTGTATTATTCTCTTTCATCTTGAGAGCAATTATACACTACCTGTATATACAACTACCAAATTACATTCTGAGGCATATTGTAGATTTTTCTTCTAACCATGTTCTGCTGCTTTGGAAGCAGTGAGTCGAAACGTATCGAACTTGACCATGGCACGAAAGTCAAAGTTAGAGAGCAGATTGGAGAAGGAGGTGAGTAGGATAATATGAAAGGAAGTCCATCGGACATTTAAAGTGTGCTTACGTTGTATTTGCTGTTGCACAGTGTTCGGCCTTCTTGTAGTAAATGTGTATCATTACACAATTGATAATCATAGATATGTTCACCTGCTTTAAGAACGAATTCAGAAAGGAGATGCTATCGATTCAAGGTAACATTTCCTTCTACAATATTTCATGTTGTATTCTGCGCTTAAACCATTGATAGGGTTTTCGTACGTTTATGAAGCAAGAGATGATTCCGGACAGAAGTATGCACTGGTATGTATAGACCGGCTTGTAAGTCAACGTAACCGGTTTGTCGGTCAATGTCCATGAGAAACAAGAATCTGCTCTGCTCTTTAGATTTTTAGTCGCCTTTGTCTTGATCGTGATTACATTTATTTTCAACCTGTTTTTTCTTCTCTCACATAACAATCATACAGAAAAAGATACTACTACAGACTAGAGATCAAATTTCTGTAAGTTTTCCTTTCGAAAAGTTTCTTAAATTCTTGGCGAGTAATGTATTTGTGGTTAACATTTTGCTTGTGTTTAATTATGTATATTGTGAGCGTCGCCTGCAGTGATGTCATAGCAGGATCGTAATGCTTGGTATCGTAATATTTTTATACATTACTAGTTTTGGCCAGGAATACTGCGTAACTAATTTCGAACTATCCTTGTTATTGCACTTTTTTCTTACATTTTACAATAGCAATTTAAACGGGAAATTGAAATGCATCGCAACTTCCTGGGCAACAATTGTATTATTCGTATGTACGATAGCTCACAACAAACCGAAGCGTTAGGGACATACGGAATGATTCTTCTTGAACTAGTTACTGTAGGTCTATGCGTATGTTTATTTTAAAACAATATGATAGATTGTCCAAACAACGTATACACACATAAACGCGCACGATCGTCACGTTAGTACAGGTGCTCTTTATACTTCACCTACCTAAATCATAAGTGTATAGTATACAAACTAGGTAAAAAAATATAGGTCCTATTGTAATGGATATACATGACAGGCATGTTTAAAGTGATAGATTAGTACCTTCTGTATTCATCACACCCACGCCACACAGTGTACATTGTGTATCATTCTTGCATTGATCTCCACCACATCTGTGCATCTATGTGATAACTATTATGTCTCACACTATTGTACAGTGTACATTGTGTATCATACTTGCATTAATCTTGACCGCATCTATGTGATAAATATTAAATGGCTTGTCATTCTTGTTCGTATGGCGGTAGTTTGGAATATACTGGGTGGTGTAATAGATGTGTTCCTGATCACTGTTGGGCCAATTGTCTCCCATTAACCCTACGGTTCTTTTCAACTATAGCGAAACGACGGATCTCAGTTTTATATGTTTAATGCAGAATTATTTTTTGTCTTTTTTTTAGGGTACTCTCGAAGACGTGATACAGCTCGATGGTGTAATGGATGAAAGTAAAGCGCTGGTCGTCTTCAAGCAAATTTGCAAGGCTGTACGATCCCTTCACTCCTTCAGGTAGACCTATCATGTGTTATGTTATGTGATAATATTCAATGGTACTTTTATGTTGAATGTTCAAATTCGTTCCTCACTCAATAACTCTGAAAGGTTAAGTATAAAATAGTTTTACTGATTGTGTATTGGGTCTACTCCCTGATGCACACTTTTAAAGTAACACTGTTCTGTATGATGATGCACACCGCTTTCAAGTTAAGAGTGGGATTTGTCTATGTTGAAGAAAACGTATGCTGTGATGGTGTTTGGAAATATTTACTGCACGTGAACCTTGAGTCGAAGTTATACGACTGAGACATACAATAGCAACCATAGGACGAAGCATGAATGGCGCATGTAGTTATTCGAACGGCGCATGTAAGTTACCCATGAGTGCACATATGCTTCCCAGTAGGAACCTAAATATGATCTTGATACTAAATTCAAGACTGACGCCCTGTCATGCTTGTTAACATATAGTTCTTATCCATTCACCACTATGCGCATATTTCACTCAAAGCCCTTCCTATGCACATCGCGACCTTAAACCTGCAAACGTGGCGTACCGTGGACCTGATAAGGAGGTCGCCCTCATGGACTTAGGTACTTTAAGATATTCTTTTTGCTTGCGATATGGATGCCTGAGGTTGAGTTCAAGTTTCGTTACATATCTGTACTAAACTAGCTACGCCAGTGTCGTGCAAATAATTTATATCAAGCTGCGATTTTGTGGTTTATTTTATGGTTTCAAGCTGTCTTTCTTTGTAAAGTGTTAAACAATTATTTAATCTTCTACAGGTTCAGCATCACTTGCCAACGTTAATATATCTAGCAGAAAAGAAGCAATTGCGTTACAAGAAGCTTGTGCTGAGCACTGCACCGCTCCTTTTCGGTACGCATTGCGAACTGTCATTTGGGGGGGGGGGGGGGGTTATCAGAATTTATTAATTCTACGTGTTGTTTACTTCGGAGTTTATGTATGGCAGATATTCTTACCCGAAACACCACTACACATCTATAAATTTTTGTGATTCAACATGAATACATATAGTGCTCCCGAACTCTTCGAGGTTGCCAGTGACGCGAAAATTACTGCAGCTACCGATGTATGGTATGGTTAACATGCTGTACGCGTTATCGTTACTTATTTTCAATGCGAATAGTTTGTATTCTGCACTGTTAAGCTTCCGTAGGAATATATACGCTTTTGGTGCATGTGCGTATTTTATGTTTAAGGGACGATTCAAAAGCAAGAGGTACGCGCTCTGTAGCTTGCGCACCCTAAATCGAGGTGAGGTATAAATTATGTAAAAAAAGGATATTGCATGAGAAGTGTTCATTTACTTACGCATTACATGAAAATTACTCTCCCGTTCTCGCAGGTCATTAGGTTGTATTCTATACTTTTTATTATTTGGTAAATTGGCGTTCGACGGATCGGCTACCGCTGCTGTCAGTGGGAGGGTGACTTTCCCACAGGAAAGGTTGGAAATCATTACTAATGCCACAGAAACTCTTCTTTTGCAATGTTTATCAGTTGAACCGAGTGACCGCCCAGATATCGACACACTCATAGCACGTATAAATACTGGACAAAAGTAGGTTTCTCGATTAAATATATTCAACAATATGGTTTACATCTTCAGGAAACGTTTGAACTCGTATGCCCTCTGCCACTGTTCCACAATACTACTATATGAAACGGGTGGCGACGAGAAGTTCACTTATGATAATAGGCACCAAAACTGTTGCAAGCACACTTCAACAGTGCAACAGTATAGGTACAAAATCTGTGAACGTTTGAGTACAACAACCATATTAAGTCAATTTTGTTCACACATTTTAATTCTCTTGTTCCGAGAACGTTCCTTATAAATTCTAGCAAGTGTCAACAACAACAAAATATCATCTTGAAACAAATTTTCAACCCAAACAATGAGAATATAATTCACTCATGGTGCACTGAACATCTATTGCTCCTGTAACTGCAGACACACATCAACAGGGGTGTACTCAGTACAAAGTTATTCAAATCAAATTGCATGGCGTTCGACTTTAATGTCAATGTAGTTCAGGAGGATATGATTGACCTGCGGCATGGAGGAGAGAACATAGAGAGAGAGAGAGAGAGAGAGAGAGAAAGAGAGTATGCACGTACACGTATGTATATGAGTTTGTGTGCGTTTGTGTGTGTGTGTGTCTGTGTGCGAGAAATTAAATACAAACCATTCAAATGTAATTAAAAACTAGGTTTATACTATATTTATATAGCCAGCTACCTACAAATAGACAGCAGTCACGGTATGTCGCAAACACAATTTTAAAACCGAAAGAAGTACATAAACGGTGCTGATGAACTTTAAACTCCTCGCCTATTCGCCCACAACTTGGTTAATTCGGTTGTGAGCATATTTATGTACAACTCACCAAGGCGTTTTCTGACTCGATGTCGTAAATAGTTCTTGAGGGCGTATTTCTAGTCGACCCAGACAAACGCTCAGCAATGCTCATGAACCAACCGGACCAATAGCGTACCTGTATTTCTGATGATAGAGTAGAGTGCCGTTCAGAGGCAAATCTGAGCAAATCCGTAACACCTCTCTATCTAATCGCCCCATCACTAGCAAAATTAATAGCAATTATAGCAATAATAGCAATAATAGCAATAATAATAGTAGCAATCATAGCAATAATAATAGTAGCAATCATAGCAATAATAATAGTAGCAATCATAGCAATAATAATAGTAGCAATAGTAGCAATAATAAAAATTAACAGCAAGAATAGAAAGAATAGCAATAGCAGTAAGTAGTACTCAAAACTCACACTCTACTCAAACCCTCACTTACTATCGTAACTCACTTTATAGTGACCAAAAACAAAAGCTTAACCCGAACCAGGTGATAATATAGCTCTCCCTTCTTCACTGCAACGGAACTCACTTCCTCACATGTACTTGTGCGTACGTACTTATACATCCCATAACTCAATTCCCCCCCCCCCCCGCACACACAAACACACAACATTGCTACGTTGGAATCACCATACTTCCAGCACATTGCAAAAATCACAAATGTATTGTTAAGCGCAAGACTAAAGTGCATATATGCGTAATTAAGTGGTTATCTTGATTCGGTGGTTACCATGTACATTGATAATGGTGGTCAACGACGCCAAAAACTATTAGTTCCTTCCGCAGCTGAAAAAAGTAACAATGAACCTCAATACCATCGGCTACGAAACTCAAATGTTCAACCAAGTCAGCAGCTGCCTAGCATGGTAGCACATCAGCGTGCGCCAAGCCCATCGCACTTCGACATTAGACTGCATGGAATGGAGAATGAAGATACAAATGGTATGGCACAACAGCACCATCTCTCCAGATCAGAGTCGTTTTCCTCGGCTTCTGCGCCATTCTATCGCTCTGCGTCTGCCATAGTATCGGCCGGACAGGACAATTCAACGTCCAATAAACAAGAACCATGTGCAGTTGATAATAAGGTTGGCACCAGAGGCCTTTACAGAGGTCTTGGTTCCAGACATGCGTCGTCAACATCGTCACGTGGTCGACTTAGATCGACATCCATGAACACGCACTTATCTCGGTGGACATCTGATGGTCACTTGGTACTTTCGCCTTCTTCTCCCGCCGGTGGAGGGCCGATGCAGAAGGAAAAGCCTAGTCGAAAAGCATCCATATGTCCAAAGATCCCACGAAAGAGACGGTCTTTCTCTGAGCTGGTGCGCAACCACAAGTGCCATTACGATGATTGCGAACGAGTCTACGCATCTACACTGGCACTGGTTCAGCACTTGAAAATTAAGCATAACGACTATTCACAGCTTCGCAATAGCCAACGAGGTCAGCCAACTGTGTCAAGGACTACTTCGCAGTTGAGTAAGAAATCTGTGGACACAGCTACTAGTATGGTTGGGTCTCCTGGTGTGTATTCTTCGGTTGGAGTTTCATCAAAGGGAGACACAAAAACAGGTAAAAGGCATGGTTCCGGTCATACTACCTGTAATACATCCGTTGCGGGAACGCTCGACGCCAAGGGCTCCCAACACCTTATGGGATCCAATATCTTTCGAACAGCTTCTCTCTCTTCGGTGGCATCGATTTTCAGTGATATAGATGGTCTGGAAGAGGACAACAGTGGGTTCCCTACCCCAACGAACTTGCAACAGCTATCGACCTTGGGCGAATATGTTAATGACGATTCCCCCAATGTATGGGATACTAACAACGAAGGAAGCGTTTTACTCGATATGTCTTCCTCTGCCTGCGCCATAACCACTGACAATTCTGCTTCACGATTGCAGTTACCTACAGATACCAGATCGCAGTTGTCTCGGAAGGTGGAACCAAGCATGGAAGTGGCACGAGCGTCGACAGCACAATTGACAATTCCGTTTATAGCTGCTAGTGGTGGCGGAGGATTTAGCGATGATGAATTATGCGCTCTAGAAAATTCTCTTTCCGATGTGACCATGAGCGGGAAAGCTAGGTTTCAAACAACTGCACCCATTGCCATTCCTAAAACTGTCACCCTTGCGCAGACGAGTCATAGAAGAAACTCTTCCCTCAACCATGGGTCAACAGCTTCTGACTCCTCAAATTTTGCATTGGACGATGAACAATCGTTTTCGCAAGCTGTAGACACCGTTGACAGTGCATCTTCTGCATCCGGGGATTGCTTCTTCCCGCAGACTAATGATCAATTTGACTCTGAGCCCATGGAGCACATGGATTTCAACAGACTTAGGGCTGAAAATCGCATTAGTAGTATGGACAGCTCTCGTAGTAATAGCAATGGTAGCTTTGCCGCACCTAACCAACGCAACGCAGCGTTCGATCGTAGAGCTCTCAAGGGACCAAATTATCAGAAGTCGAAAGAGATGAATCGTAGAGAGTCTGCGCCAGCGTTTGCCTTTTCAGAGAATTCGGCATTCAATATATACCGGTCTAGCCGTTCTGATGGCGTCAGCGATATTGGGCACCACAATAGTACACCCTTCTCCAGTACGCCATATCCTTTTTTTTGCAATCTCCAAGACCCACTCAATGCATCCCAAACATCGGATTTGTGGGATGGGGCAGGGATTCTTCACAATCCATCGCATCACGCTTTGGGAGCTAGAGACTACTCTATAGGTAACAGTGACAACTTTTTAGGTATGGGCCTCAACCACATGCCGCTCAGTGGAATTGACGAAGGATTGGTGCATACGGAAGATTTTCAACATATACAAAGTCAGGTTGAGACGCTACATAGTGTAAGTGCGGACTCTTTGATCGTATCATCTTCTACTGATGCAGACTACGTAACGGTTCCTATGAACGGAATCCATGGGCGTCGCAATCAATCAAATGCTCTCAATGCTTCGATTCATCAAGACGTTCAAAACGAAATGGACCATAGCAATGCCAATTTCAACGATAGTATGCCTGCCACCTGTTTTGGTATGAACGAGTCATACCCAGAAGTGGATCAGACCAAGAGTTCGAAAAGCGTGATACGTCAGCAACAGCAGGATCTGTACCACGCGGTTTCTTCATCGTCTCTTCCGTTCATTAGTTCATCACTAAAGTTCAACAATTCATTTTCGGACACCACGGCCCAAAAAAGTAACGAAGAAAGCAATTTTGTTCCACAATGTAAAACCAAGCCTGTAAACACCTCATTCACTGAACGTTGCACAGGCTGTTCTGACAAGCAAAAGACCGCACTGGGGTCGGTAAGGTCAAAATCTGATGAAATGCTAGGCATTCTCTCCAACCTTTCGTTTGTGGATGAGATCCAAAGGTATATTGACTTAATGTAAATAACTTTCAATCTATATTTCGATATTTGTTTTGCAATCCAAAATAACGTACTACTACTTTCTCATGTGTTATCGTTCTTTACTATAGCAAGCATACCTCACTGCCTCCCCCCGACAGTAAAGCCGCCGAGAGTGGAAGGTTTCTCCAAAATCCGCAAAGTATGTTCGGGCGATACCACCACCATCAAGGTCACCCTCATTCTAACCAAAATGATGTTAATGCTACTCTTGCGAACGAGGTTCGCGCTGGAAACGGGATGAGCTTAGGTGATGCGGTCAGCAACGGAGATATTTCTTTTGATATTTTCGCCGGTATTCTTGATCAGTCCATATGAGGCTGATGTCGAGTAGAGCCAACCCCATAGTATACAGACAACTTACACTCCAGTTATTGATATCGACTTGGTACGATGGTGTTTGTAACACCTATCGATGCCTGGTGCTCGCTACCTAGTCGAACCAATCACTATGTTATTTCCTTCAGCACACATTGTCTTCGAAGACTTCCGTCGGGTACGTCGTACACTCAACACGTATACATATATACCTATATATGTACATAATTGTATTTAGATCTTGAAGACGGAATCACAATCGCACTGCACGAGAACGTGGAAGAATATGAAACCATAAGTATATATGCAATGTCATACCTAACAACGTCAATAAAGATATTAAGGCGGCAGTGCCGTCCCAATACACACTCCAACGTATCATAGAAGCTACAATATAGTAAATAGCTTACACTCAATCTGTGTATACATGCTGCTATATTTAAACAAGGTAAGTCATGTAGATTTCACATTGCTTATTCGCAGATTTAATTCTTTTTTTCACAACGTAAGCATATGGTTCATAATACTAGAACATAATATCACTAATTGACTCGAACGCAGTGACCGCTGCCATAATGTAAACTCCTGTTTTCATTCTGGCCAGGGCCTGTCCAACTCCCTTGATACCCTTCACCAAGTGAGTTGTATCGTTACCTGTTAAATTGTACACACAATGTTAAATCACAATATTGACTGATCACAGTACACAGTGCAACACTGAGATATTCTTACAACAGCTATGCATACCCTACCGAAGTTCACTGTGTATGTCACTACATATTGAAAAGTAAGAGGGCTATATACGGACGATGGTCGGTAGAAAAAACTATAAATACCTTTGGTCTTGAAAATAGCTTCAAACTCCTGCGAACCGTCGATGAGGGACTTTGCAATGTAAGCACTTACAATGATGTTCTTTACAAGTTTTAGGAGCGAAATAATTGTCCATCCTCCTTGTAGCTCGCTGATGAGATCGAGCGAATGGGCCACTAGCAGAAGAGAATATCCGATTCCGATAGATTTACAAGTATCTTCGTATGCAGAAATGGAAAATATTAATGTCTCACGGGTAGTGGTAAACCGTCTACATATAGAAATAGATATTTTTATATATATGACACGTGTACGTGTGTGATTAGTGTAAAAATCATGTATTATGTTCCACTTTCAGTGGTTCGGCATGATGCGTATGCTTCCAATATCAACTGGCTGTGTGTATTTCACACAATACTACTCTAAACGAACGCACTCCTACTCATAAGTTTAAGAAAATTTTACAAACACAAAAGAAAAAATATATTTCGAATACTTCTACAAAAAAATAAAACACACCATCTGGGAATCTCAAGACACAAAATCATGTAATTATATTTTAGAGACTGAGCAATGGTTACTATCGGTTGACTTATCTCTACAGTGCTCAGTGATTTTGTGAATTACTCTTAACATGAAAGAAATTTAAAGAAACCGAACAACACACACTATACAGGTACAGCAAAGGACGCTCGTATGCAATAGGTAAGGTTGGGCATTCACTAATTACACATAACTAGCAAAAGAATATATATATATATCTATATACATGGAATGAATTGACAAAATACAACACCAATTTTAAAAAAGGCGCGATTTCAGCGCTCACATACTACTTAACCCTTGGATAATAGATTCTTGATCCGTAGTCAATTCAATTTCAGAAGGCATGATGTCGATTGATCGATTGATTGATTGTGGAAATTTCTTTATAAGCACAAACAAAAGTCTACATGTAGACATAACATGCCGTCTGTGTACGGGTAGTCAAATCGGACTGAAACCCAGAATAGAAAGTTTCATTGATGATTATTGCCTTTTATGGTAATTCTGATCACCTGCGTCTAAATCCCCTCACAGTTGACATGTTTTTGACAAGTGAAGTCAATTCGTTTATTTATATATCGATGTAGTAGTGGGTAGATAATTATACGCACATATGTAAGTGCCTGTGTGAGTGTGAGGTGAAACGTCATTGGGAACCACACATTTATCCAAATTGTATAAAAATCTCCCGAAGTAATCGGCTACATTGGTATGGACGCTGTACTTCCCTTTTAGATTCATATTAATGGTTAATTACTGAGGAGTACGACAGTTAACTCATCGGAATACTGCCATGAATAAAATGGGGAGTTTTATACCTCAACTACTCTTCAAAATCATACTTAGTGGTGCAACTTTCACTATGCGTGTCCACCAATTCAGATAGTATTTGGTCACATCTGAAGACATCAGTACTTTAATCTAGAATTCTGAGAGTGATGAATTATGTGACTGGTGTTTGTACAGTGTGGAAGCACGGGCATGGGACCGACTAAAAACAAATGCTCTTATCTATTCTCCAATCTTGTTGGCGGCACTGTTTACAAATTGAAAATGTCTGATCATTGTAGCTGAGTCGAGCACTGATCTTGAGAAGGCGAACAATGCTCTGTCCTGAAAGATGTAAGCAAATGAAGCACAAATCAAATATTTCGTAGTGCTTTGCAAAATGTATGAATGAAATTGTAACGGAGGCTGAAAGGTTCGTGTTCTTAACGTAAACGTGCGGTTAGTTACTACTTCTAAATACACATGGGTACGAATATTCATACATATTTCAATTGGAAAAGGAGTGTAAATATACATACCTGCGAGCTGACCATCTCCTTCAACAGCATCTCCGTTTGGTGGGGATAGAGGCACCGCTGGCTGATGAACTGGATAGATTGAGAACTTACAATCAATATACAAGCAATATATTGTCTATGTACACAGTATAGAGAATGTTTGAAAATGCTTTTAACCCACTATACACAAGGTAATATAGAAATTATGTTGCACACCTGCGGAAACCATGTTTCGCAAAAAT
Organism: Creolimax fragrantissima; assembly: GCA_033442365.1. NCBI lineage: Eukaryota > Ichthyosporea > Ichthyophonida > Creolimax > Creolimax fragrantissima. Next base: position 344,442 of record JAWQFL010000005.1, read on the forward strand.
AGTTCATGTCTGGCTTGGCTATTCGGAAAAGTAATTGCGCAGACAGCTCGGAATGTGAGTGATGTGTTTTGTCTGAGACAGGACAAAAAAAACGAATAATTCATTCAATTCAAGATTTCCTTTTCCACTTCATGATAAACATATGAGCAGGAACTAAATCGAAATATAGTTAGGATGGTGGGATAGTAGAAACAAGGAAATACAAACGATATGCTATGTTCAAGAGATACATTACATTATTCTACGGACGACAAATTTTACTAATAGTTTTTGTTCATATAATGAATGATGCAACAGAACTCATGTTAGCCTTACACCTATGAATCTTTCCAACATATAGACACATTCATGCATAAACTAGAAACTCAACAACCTAAGACAGAGAAAATGTGAACAGTTCACTATAATCCCAGTTCATTTTCCAAGCACAGTAACAATCGTATCTCTGAAGAAAATGCATACAATATCACACATATATGCACATACACATGTGTAAGAACTTTCACCACTATACATACCGACAAGAACCTTCATCAACCTCTCACTGAAGGTACTGCGACAATTCTGGACAAATTCTGCACGGCCGAACACACCCTTCGTTTCATCCAAACGCAACAACAGCGTTGCTACTTCAAAGTACAATGTAATGTCGTCCTCACCTAATGCCCAGTGGAAAGCCTCCATAATAGAAAACCATGTCTCACTGTTCTCGAGCGCTGGGCTAGGTTCGAGACTATTTATACTAGACCGATCGCCAAATTGTTTCACCTTTTTAGAAAAGAAGTAATCCCAACGCGTGTCACACATCTCATATACAACCGTAAACCACGTCTGTAATATGTCGTATTTTGTGTCTTGTGTTGATGACGAAACACAATTTTTCTTTACTCCAAAGTTGGATTGTGATTGGTGATCGAGGCTGCGTAGACGAGGCAAGAGTTCATAGAAAAGTACAGTATATAGCTTGGAGTATTGGGCTGTCATGTTCTTGGTGCGTCGGCCCACTACTCGCAATAGTAACTGCAAAAGCTGGCAAAGGGAACGGGTAGCAAAAACATTGAAATATGGAAATATTGTCATGTACAAGAATAAATACGACATGCGTGAATCTTTCTACGTTCAATTCGCAAAATGTCTTCGCCATTTGCAATCTGATGTGCAATATATAATAAACACGTGCATATAATTAACTACGCACATACTATTACATACGCAACGTATGATTGTTATGCAAAGTAAACGATGAACTTATGCCTAAAGGGAATGCCATTACTTCACAACACGCACAACACGGATAATAAAAATATCCAAAGTACCTTGTCAATTACTAGATGTCCAAGAATCTCGTTTCTCTGTTGAACAGCACTCATGACTGTTTCTAATGCCATTGTTATGTAGCTGGAACCTACCTGAAAAAGTCATTTCGTGAGTTCATGAAAGCAACATAAGCACAAGGAACGAAAACTGCCATTCCTTTACCATATATACCATGCTTAAATTCTGAATATCGTGAACAGTTAATGTAGTACATAACTGAATATCGTGAATAGTTAATGCAGTACATACTAGTAATACGACTTAAGGTACCTGGGGCACGCACTGTGATTGAGAATATTAGTGTTTTATAGAAAGAAAAAAAATAAGGACTTGGTGAGTGAATACATGTAAGTGTATCCGTGATCAACGAATAAAGTATCTATAACGTACGGGTATAAACGTGTCTGTATACGTGTAAGTATGAAAATTCCACGTTGCAGTACAGAACACGCTTTGTATATGCAACCGTAAGCATGCCTGTGTACATATAACGTAGATTGGGTTGTATAAATATGTATTATACCTGAGATGAGAGAGAATCTGCAATGGCAATGACTGCATTGATATTCTCCGTTAAGAAGTTGCCATTACAGGCACACATCGATAGTGTTGAGTCTATTACTGGTTTGAAGACTGTGTGAATGCTTGCCTGAACGTTTCAAGAAAATAATCGATGATGTATCGTACGTCAATCATGCTAATATTTGTGATAATATTTGGTGTCCCCAACTACTCTAATGTGCAATTTTACTTGACATTATTAATCATCATGAAAGCTTGAATTTGAGCGCTTACTTCAAAGTTTACAGGAAATATGAACATGAAAACAGGATTATATTGTACGAATTCATGCACACGTTGTTCACTAAGTAATTTGATGAATGCACTGAAATATATACGTTTGTGTATTCCTATTATGGTGCTGGTAATGCTTTCATATTCCCAATGAACATACAGCAGAACTCGTACATGTACATGAACACCGTACACCTCATGTACATCAACGGATCAAACGCACATGTACACGCACAACTATGCATTCGTGATATCAATACCTTCGACTTTGCCGGCATATCTCTTATAGACAGTATAATATCAGCAGCTATTATCAAGTATGCCCGCATACGTTGCTCAATTTGTAATGTGGCCTGAGTTGTGCTCATAACCTGTTGGTACATATGCTGGAACTGATTCATCCACGTAGCCATTGTCATTTTGAGTTTATCGCTCCTTTCTGTATACCTTTGGTTGCTCTCCAATACATTTGGGTACGGCTGTACATATGCATGCAATACCGCCACATACAGCGCACTCACAAGACGATCCTGGTAAGCACTACTACTAGAATGAACATTTATAGGTAAATAGTTCGCAATCACATCGAGATTTGCAGTAAGCGCCTGCATGTCCGACCACTCTAACAGCTCACAGGGCCGTATCGTGGCGGTTAATTTGCGAAGCATCCCGATGGTGCCAGAATACACGCATACAGGCAAGTTGTTGACCGCAAGCGTATGTACAACTAAAGATGTTATTTGTACAAGTAACGACTGGATATCACCCCCACCTTCACCCTCTTCCGAACCGTCTGCTTTGTGTGTCCCATATAATACTATCCACTCACTGTATACCGAAAGCGTACGGAAGCATGTCACATGTACAGTTGCAAGTACACCGTTGGAGCGGCTCACTTGATTTTTCACACATATATCACACACATTCAATGTCGTCATAAGTATGCCCTCTGTCGTGGACTTGAGGTCGCTAAAGTTTTCCATCGCGCACTGATGTAATGTCCCGATGATCATAAGACTGATGGTACAGTTCATGGACGCCTCTATCACAGCAATTACACTTGGATCTGTTGTGAGTATATATATATATGTTTAAATTTTCGCTGATATTACAAATAAGCGTGTCGCAAGAGCGTTTATAAAGCCATCATGTACACCATTTCTAGCGTGAGCAAGAACATAGGTTGTTAGTGTGTACATGTTCAAACTACTTCTACTGTGTAAGAGGCTTGTATGCATGTTGACAAACTATATACTATGTATGTTTACGAGTATTCACTGAAAAAATGTACTGCCTCCACAGCAGCCATCCGCTTGTCTACAATTAATACAAAAACTTATGAACGTCTACGAACTTACTGTCTGACGAAATCATCTGTGTAAACGCTGCAGTCCCATGATTTAAGAAGTAGTCCACAACAAGAGGCACTATCTCGGAAGCACATATTTCAAATAGCCGACTAAAAATATCACATGCTGCCAGAAGCATTGCACTTATACCCTCGTGTTCTTCTATATCTAAATTTCTATAATCTCTATCGTCTTCTTTCAGTCTCGTACACAGGTTTTTCCATTCTAACTGTGAAAGTAAAACGTTTGCTATAGCAACGTACATTTGTGCCCGCATAGCAGGCTCTGGGTATTGCTGTTTTGTGTGTCTGTTAACATCCCTACGAAACCCATCACTCTCTCTATTCATCTGGGTAAGATATGTAATCCACATCTCAAGTGCTTGTATAAAAAACTCTAACGTTGATTGTATAGTTAACAATTGCAACATGAACGATAGTATCGAAAGAACGATCTGCTTTCCTTTGTCTCCTGTACGACCATGGTACACCTACGTATGTGTTGATGAGTGAAAAACGAAAGGATTAAAACTGAAATACTACAGGTACGATTTTGGCAACTATCAGTCCCGCATAAAACACACACCTGCGTAAGATATGCTGACTCCGCTACAAGTGCATGTAACACACTTGCAACAGCCGTCCATACACGATCACCATCTTCGTCTGTATTGTATGTCTGTGCATGAGAAAGAAGTGTACCCACGGCAGTGTATATGGCCTCCACTGCCATTTCTGCGACGCGTTCATCTTTAGTTGCAAGTACAGTGAGAGATGTCACCATTTGCGATATAGTGTTAAGTGTTTGCTCAATAAACTCGATTGATTCGTCTGTATAGGGAAATGAGTGCATTTGATATTAAGGTATGCTCATTCTTGTTGAGATTTACGTAGACCATGCATGCATGTAGGGAAATAGATGCAAAAAGAAAGGTATACGCAGATACCGTGCAGTTCACATATTTAAGTTATATATGGCAAAGCCCGAACTTAATATTTAACTGTCACTCTGGTACGAATTTCAGTAATATTGGAATAGTATTGAACGCATATGAACACATTCTTGGTGTTCGTGACATGAACGAGTTTCACTTATAACGATGAAACTATACGAGCCTAAAGTTTTTTATATATGATGAAACTTGTTCAAACACGTCTCGAAACACCTTGATAGAAATCGTACGGTATCTTGCTTTTCTCATCACAACAAATCAGGGTAAAAAGCTGAAATTATAAACTGCACAACGGGTGGAATAATAAACTCTTTTCATGTGACGAATCGATAGAAACACCCTTAGAGCACATATATCTATTTATACATACCTGGTCTTTCTCGGTCAGCAAACACAATCAAGTTAGACATGACAGAAAATCCATACTGGCTTATGTTCGTATGTTCAACTACAGGAGTAGAATGCTGATAACATGCATGAACAGATCTCACAGCTTTCATTGTGGCATCATGCTTTTCTTTTTCACTTGCAAAGCTCTCTACATTCTGACCTTTCGAGAGGCCGTCCAAGTATGTCAATGTATGGCCAACAAAAGTTTCTATATTTACACCAAGGCATGTTTGTAGTTGGCGTCGTCGGTATATACTTATATCTTCGCGATCCATGTATATTTCTTCCACAAGCGTATTGAGTATGTGGAAGCGTACTAGGACTGTAGGCATTTGCTCCAAGACATCGTTCAAGAAATGGGGATACGTTTCCGGCCACTCTTGCTTTGCGAGATCAACGTACACCTGAGTAAACCGTAGAAATTGTATGTGGCAGTTGCGCACGGGTGAGTTGAATGATCGTTCTTTGATATCCGTATTAGTGAGTGCAGTTACTATGTATTTGAATCATAAACGAAAACTTTCCATATGGGTGTCGTGTACTCAAGGATGCGTTCATGTCCCAGCGTGGTCTGTGTGTGCACGGATGGGGGTAAGCGCGTGCATGGTTCACAGTTTGTGTGTATACTCTACATGTGGATGAGACAGATAGGATATTAGATAATGCATGTTATTCATTGCAAGCCTGTTAGGTATGAAAGCATACAACTTTGAAAGAAAGTAAAACTCAAGATATGGAATAGAAGTCGGTCGACCTAAGATTGAGAGAAAGTCGTGTACCTGTACCAATCGAGGCATGTGTTTACATATGGTTGTGGTGTGCGCGTGCTAATGGTTTGTGATGGTTTGTGTACGAGTCTCGCTTCTCTCTTTGTATACGCGGGTGTATGAGCCTTTAATATGTAAGTGTGGGTATTGCGATAGGAATAAGAGAGTGTGTGCATGTGTATTATTTCTGAAATTATGAGGGACATGCTTCTCGAAAGAGTGTTTCTAGTATGTAAATTATGCAAGGGCGGTACCTTAGGTTTGCGAGAACGAATTCCTCCTCGAATACGAAGCGGTGATACGACAAGGTCAAAATGGGTGTGCAACCGCAGTTTAGCGGAGTGAGAGCAAAACTTTCACAGAGCATATGTATACTATCTATAGTATGAAGGTGGAACGGCTGGGCAGATAGTTATCATCTTGCCGCGTTAAGACTCTTGGATTAGCATAGAACTGCGCGTTGGGTTCCGCACATCTATAACACTCGCATTATCGATCTCATACCTTAACTAGCTTGTTGCGCAGGTAACCCGAAATATCACTATACTTTCTCTTAAGATACTGGAGAAGAAAGTTTCTCACCTTGAGTCTACAACTGGCATCCAGCGCACTCCATCCACGTAGCACTACTTCTTCATATACTAGTAAGCCTGGTGTATTGTAGTGTTGGTATGTATGTATGTGTTAACGTAGGGTAGAGCTTGGGTGATAATATATGTGGTATGTGTGCAACTGTGTGCGGGTATGTGCAGCTGTATGACATTTTTGAAGGGTCAATGGATCACGTCCAAAGCTGTTATCCACGCAATGCATGTTTATAACAAATATATGTGTGATATCGTATTTTTATGTACGGGAAGTGTGGATCACTAACCATAACAAAGTACGTTTATGTACATTGTGCATATATATGTGCAACTATTTGTGCATTTGCATGACTATTATCGTGTTGTTGATAGGTGTATGTGGTTGTGGCATTGGCCATGAAGAGAAGTCGTGGGATATTCAACCTCCTACACAAGCTTCATTCACGTAAATAAAAACAACATCTCTGCATGTACAGGTTCTGTGCCTTTCAGTATACGGTTTTAAATTATAATTGTGGTGAAACCAATACCTGAACTTTGAGGTATGATTGAATGGGAGGCATGGAGTTTGTTTGCTTGCTTATACGATATCAGCAAGTAGGGTTTTCGCGGGCCTTGTGACACATCTACGATACTGATGCATAGCTTTATACATAGCTTGAAAAACTTACTATGGAAAACCACAAAGACATCCGTTCTCCTGTGTACACACTAACATACTTGAGGGCTTATAATGTGGCATGGCTAATTCACACTGGTATGTGCATGTTTATGTACGTTGTGCATGTTTATGTGAAATTATTCGTTCATGAGCATGTGCTACTGTCGTGTTACTGATAAGTGTGTGGTGATCTTACAATAATAAATTACTAGCGGATTGTTCGTCTGCTCGAGATATTCTCCGCATTTCTCGTATGAGTTCGGCTGACGGATGAATTGAAGCAACCCGGTCTCTAAGTACCTTCGTCGCTCTTCGTTCGTGCATGCAAAGAACTCGGCCAGTACAGCCTCGAGAGACTGCAGCGATTCCATGGATATTGCTTAAAAGAGACAGTAATAAAATTCCAAAATCGATGTAGTTCTAATTCCGTGAACTCTCGGTTACCAACGAAAAGAGTTCCCTGTGCATGGAGAGAAAAGGCACACCGAGGGTGAAAGGCTGTGAATGACGAGTTCTTTGCGTTGCGGTGTGGTTCTAAGGTGAACACTCAGTTGTAAACGAAGTGAGTATCCTGTGCATGGAGAGAGAGAGAGACAGACACAAGCAGAGAGTGTGTGAAAGAGTTTCTATATAATGAGAACGTTGTATGTTGCTGTGTGCGTGTGCTTTGACTGTGTGCGTGTGTGTCCTTTGTTTACTTTTAACCTTTATATTGCATTCTTCGCACAACGGGATTGATACTAAGGTAGATGCAAAATGTCAAGTGTCAAATGTGACGTGGCACATTTCAGGTGTCAAAAGCTTGGATAATTATATTCATAGTTAATTATGTATCGATTCTTTGAATGTAAAATTCAATTGGAAAAAGGATGATACGACCTCTAATTTAAGATTCATGTATTGAATTTATAAGTGCAAAATGTCAAAACAAAGTGTCAGCACACGAAATGATTACATTAGAAGAACTAACGAGTCAGTTAAATTTAGACTATGGACATCGCTAAGGTGTGCTTTAAAATTCAGTTTACAATGAGAGCCATAGACTGTATATTTATGTGAGAGCAATACGGATGGGCAAGTTACAGTACATGTAATAAAAGAGGCGTAATATTACAATATTTCAATACAGATAGACATTCTACAATTACATTATTTCGAACGTTTAAGAGTATTTTGATTGTAAGAGATAAAATTACCGAGCATACAGATGGAGGATAGTAAGAATGAAGTTTGGTATGAAGAAACTACGAAGTCCTAACGAACGGCAACTACACGTTATATAAAGCTTTGTTTAGAAGCCTTAACGAAATAACGTATTACAGACACCTTGTATTACAGAAACTACATGAAATGAATGTCATTGTCAACACTGTTGTTCCTATAATTTGGTCAAAAAGATCAAACCAAATGAGGTCATGATTATACATTTTGCTGTATTCCGAAGTACATGGCTTAGTAATGCCATCAGTCAGTAACTCGTCATTCTTTTCAAAAGAACAGCTTGACGCAAAATAGGTAAATCCATTTTAAAAAACTCTATAGATGAGACAGATGCAAAGTCTGTTCTTGTGATTGCTCTTAAGATATCTCGAAATTCACCACTGAGGGAGTCACACTTACGGATCTCCCTCTTGAATGTGTAACTTTGCTCGCGCAATCATTCGAATATGTAACGCAAGTACGGGACAATACGAGCTTCACTGCGGAATTTTTCACATACTTGCACGTTTTTATATCTTGTGTTTAATGGAAGGTGTTCCTCCTTTGGACATACAGCAAATCCTAAAGCAATTGGTAGTATTTTCGTTTTCGTCGCCACATCATAATGTAAATGAAAACTCCATGTTAACATGGGTGTAGAGCTCGGCTCAAGGAAAGTGTAACCTCCACTTATCAGGAGCAGGTATCGATATTTATTTAATCGGGCATTGTGAGTTTTTACAATACAAGAGTCTCGAGTATTAATTTAAATAAGCCTTATCATATAACAGTGTTTACTTCACAATCCTTCCGAATGAAGGTAATGGTTCTGAAACTGTCACGATTCGTTCTCCAGATGGACTTACAACAAAAATTATATACTTCTCCGCCATCTCTTGCTTTTGAAAGTGTTCTAACTTGAACAGACAACAGACCAAACTTGTACAATTCAGCATCCAAAGTCAATAATCCATCCTACTATCGAGGCTGGATAAGAATCATCCAAGCGATAACCACATAAAACAAGACAAGCGGATAAATTGCCAATGGTTTTCTTCTTGGTGGTTGACTCTCTGCCAAAAACCCAATAGATGCTGTATGGATAGGTGTTCCGTTCAGATGCAATATTAGTGTCTGATTTTTCATTTTTCAAATGCATGGTTGCGAGTTTGTGTTGTACGTAGAAAATGAAAGCGTACGAATGTATTTGAAGTATCAAGTTGCGAGATATGTAGCAATACACATTTTTCCAACCGAGTATACATATTCTGTTTGGAGTTGTGGATGCTATACAGTTTTCCGTGTTTTAAGTGCTTGTGACAAATACAATTTATAATGTATCGGCTCCCGCATACAGTCAGCACATGCGGATTAACAGTGTTTTACATACCAAATACTGACCATGCCAGGCAGGCTACGACAACAAAGATGTGAATCCAGATTGATTTTACATTCGCTAGTGAAAGAATGCGGGAACATAACGCTGACACAACTAGAGGCAAAATACAGTATCCCAGCGCACACAGGCTCTGGAAAAACGATCTGTTTCAGAAAAGAACTTTATATTATTTACTTTTTCAAATCCATTTCGTTAATATAGTCATTTCCGGAACTTGACATATACTATGTACTTGAGGAATAATAATTGGCAGGCTACGACAACAAAGATGTGAATCCAGATTGATTTTACATTCGCAAGTGAAAGAATGCGGGAACATAACGGAGGAAGATTAAGAAAACAAATACTACACACGAACATTTGGGCCTATGTGATGAATAACATACAATGTTCCTCCCAGCAATTGTGAGTTGATTGTAACGACAGCTGATCCAACCCATACGATAACAAACACAGATGTGAAAACTAGGGTCTTCTGGTCCTCGGACGCAGTGTCTCGTAGTATCCTGCAATGAAACACCAAATTCAAGCAAAGATAAAGCAAACATTGAGAGACTTAGCAAACGCCTTTGCGAGACATACAAATCGAAAGAAATAAGGTGAACAGACTTTTCGTGAATGTTCTGTAATTGTTTGCGTGCTTATCAAAAGTACATATTTGTGTGCATATATAATACATCTTTCTTAAATTCATCATTACCTACAATGCTGAATTCATTATTGGTTGAGCGAAAACATAGAACATAATTCTGAGATAGCATATGCACATGACAATACACTGAGAAAGTGCATCGTAAACATACAATGCTAGAGATACGCAGAGCATCAGCGGTCCCCATAGATCCCCTATATGGTGCAAAGAAAATACAAAAGTTCAGTAAGTAGTTCATAAAAGATATCCGTACGCAAAGCCACATTTGAAAATATCTCCACAAGTTTCTCAAACGATTCACCCTAAATTCTTCTTTATCACATTATGTAAAATTTGGCTTACAGTCACGTAGAAGGGTTTTATCGTTCCGGGGCACAAGCACATGGGTAAATTTGTTGAAAACTGTTCTCACATCTCGCATCTGAGAAAGTAATGTAACAAAACCATACAAAGTCAGATACATTGGGATGTGAAATAATAAGACTCAACAAAGTAAGAACATACGCTTTTGGGAAATTTGAGTAGTGGATCGTGGAAACCATCTTAAGGAGAGGGTGCAAAGTTGAACTGTGATTGTTGTATTGCATACATTAACGTGCACTGTAATAATACTTATAGAATCACAACTGGAACTATATGTTATATGATGGTACTATATAAGGTCTGAACATCAGAAACGTAATGTTCAATTACTTTCATAACCCTTAGTGAGATGTCATCCGTTATACAATTATAGATTCCAAAGGGATCTTTCACGCGCACATACTGCGCACATGGTCTCATAAGTACGCACAGACAATATAATCTGTGATTTCATATAAAAATCTGATTTGCGTACTGGTCATACAACGGATGGAACAAGCTCGCTCAAGAGAACACTATGTATACTTTTGTTGTATAGTTTCTCTACCAGGAAGAGTGGCCACCTGGAACGCGTAAGAGGTCATCACAGGCATGTGTAGCACTCGTGCACACATACACACAGGCATACATATCAATATAGTAACAGGAATTTCAAAACATTTTCCCCAAACATTACGCCAAACAAAGACTCTGTAGATACCAAGGTTGTTGACACGGGCTCGTCTAGCGTATTCAGCGGTTCGCCATTGTTAAACAGTGGTGTTGTGGCTCCTGCGTGACCATTTCCAATCTGCAGTACATCATGGTATGTAAGAAAAACGTCCACAAATAAATACACACAGTATTCAAACTACACAGCGTACACACCTGTCCCATAAACATAACTGTGGCACCATTGTTTGTATGATGGAGTAGGATAAGCACAATTAAGACAAATAAAATCAAACATTCAAACGAATAAACAAGGCTGCAATGAATTAGATTAGAACCACAAAATCAATTCAAACTTAGAGAACGTGTGTACACGTACGACCGACCATACGAAACCCACCTGCCCACCAATGACACCCAAATCAGCATCTTCTATATCAGCTGCATCCATAGTTATGGGTTATCCGGTGTGCGTGCGTGCGTGCGTGCGTGTGTGTTTGTTAGACGTACGGCAAAGAGAGAGAGAGACCAAACGGACACGTTATGACTGACACAACACCACCACAACAAGGCTTATATGCGATCTAGCGCTGATGGGTAACTGTGACGTGAAACGAAGGCTTTGTACGTACTCATACACCCCACACTTTAGTTGTTTCATTCTCCTTTTTTTTTGGCTTTGGCAAGACATCCTGAAAAATATAAAAGCCAAAATAATATATTTTGGATCTGCGTATTGATTACAATTTGTTTTTCTTTTTTGCATGTATTTGCTCGCAGGTTTCTTTATGTTTGTTTCTTTAGGATGGCGAACCTAAATCGTTGAACAAAAAAAGCCAAAACAAAAACAAATAACAAATAACAAAAAAAAACTGAAATAAAAACATCCGCAGCCTAGCACCCACAAGAGATTCGTTACATACACACACACATACACAATCACAACCACATTCACACTCATATGCACACCCACATAAACTCACGAACCTCTCCCCCCACCTCCCACCTCTCACACACACACTCTCACTCGCTCTCCTGGTTGTTGTATTTAAGTAAGTCTAGACGTAAACACTAAGGCTCTCCTCACTTTCTTACTCTTCACATTCGCATGTTTTGTTGGCACATAAGCCCAACGTACTATATAGAATAAAGAACGCCGTCAGTTGTTTTGAAAAAACAGATTAGCACTTGCAAATTAATACAGATTAGCCTTACAAGAGTGAAAAGAGAGAGACAAAACCATTCTATCTGAAAGCATACAAATATCATTTTAAAGATTACGGTAGAATGGGCAGAATTTTTCTGAGTGTCGAGGGACAGTTTATTTTATTGTTCAACACCGTACACCGTATCGTTTTGTCCATTTTACAAAGTTTCTTGAAGAGATTCATAAGATTCATAGGCCAAGAGAGATTATTATATTTCATTCTGTACACAATCACAGAATATTCATACAGACAGGTTAAGAAACTTAATTTTATGCGTTGGAAGTGACAATAAACGTGTGAATTTATTCTGCTGTTTATTCTATTGTACTTTAATAGGTTTGCGAACAATATTTAAGTTCTTCATCTTCGAAACGCACTTACCTGCGATTGTATACTTGCGCGTTATCAGTGAGTAGTTTTGGTACCATTTATTAACTTCACAATTAAATTCTAGTTCAGCTCCCAAAATACTAGCTGCAACATGCGAATCTCTTGTGTATCCTACAATACAGTTTTTGAAATATTTCACCGAAAGTTCAGATTACCTCCACATGAATCATGTCACCGTCTTACTATTACATAAATATCTCATCGCACTCTTTTATACTCATCACGGAACGAACAAATATTAAGCATCGAGAAGGAACATATTCTCTTACTATCTATTATCCTATTATCTCGCCGCCATGGTTTGTCTTAAAGTTTCAATGCCTTCCCGCCACCCATTATTAAAGTTTGCTTTCTCTTGAAGGAGTCTTGTTTAGTATGAAGGGATTTCCAGTGGACGTTTGCTTCGTACGCTGCAATGGGCTTAGCATCACCAGTAATGTGCCGTGTATAGTCTAGAGATCCGAGTTCAACCGAAACCTGAAAAAAAACACATGTACAAGGGAGAAATTACGATCACATTTCTTCTCGGGTTTGACAATGGTTTCCTTGTACGTACATATTTGGGCTTTGTCTTATGACAAACATGCAATACATTCACTTTGATTAACAAGCAATCGTGTGCGGTATCCACAGTACTGCATACCTCCATTCCAGGCTTAACTTTGTCCGGCGGCTGATGGTCAGGAATAGCGCAGTAACTGTTGGAAACAAGGTGTTTTAATACTGAGATTATAATTCATTTAAGAAGCAGATATTTATGCACTAATAGTATGAGTCACCGAGTGAAACTACATTAAAGTAGGTATACACATATCGTAAAAACGTATCATCAAAACATATACCAGCATAAGGATTGAACGATTAAAAAAGATAAGAGATATACATGTGTGCGTAGTGTACTTATATGAAAACGTAGCAAAAATGTTTTAATGGACAGAAATTTAATTTATACAAGGTATAGCAACTATATAATCCTTTCATATATGTACTATTGCAACATGAACTAGAACTGGTAAAGGCAGCAACATTCAATTACAACTTAAATATTATCGCTCAACTGTATATCATAGTTTGGGTTACCACTTGGAAACGTACAATAATTGTACACGCCTCGTACGCCAAGCAAATATATTCACAAGTAAGTGTACAATTTAACGAATAAGGAGTATGCTTGTAGACAGAATCAAAGCAGTATCAGTAAGTTTCAAACAAACTATTCAACGCGGATTAAGCTTCTCACAAACAAATCAACGATAGATGTACGACAAGCCGATAACAGTCCTGCGCCAAAATGTTATACTACAACAAACCACTAATCTTAGAAAAGGTTCAACAACGTGTTATCATATATATATATTGTTTCTTAGAACTAGATCATCATACACACTCACATAGAAATGCACCAGAACACACATTCTCTTGAACTTACGCAAAAAACTTGCCGCCCAAGTCGAGCTTCACAACATTACGTTGCACTCCGACAACCCGTCCACGAGTCAAAAGACCTTTAGCACTAGGTCCCATGTGAGCATATGGCGTTTGTGAAAATACGGTGGCAAACGAGCCCTTGGATTGCTTAGTCAAGTTTTTTCTTCTATTGTAGCCAGATTTATCCACGGCTGCGCTGAATGCACAGGTCGTGGATGAGAGCGCACGTGTCTGTTGTGCAAAACAAATTCCACGAGGAAGCGTTTTAAGTAGACTCACACTCATGCTGGGATGATACGGGCACGTGCAAATGTGAAGTATGAATGTCTAACGTGCGTGCGTGCGTTCGTGCTTCCTTGCTCGCTCAAGTGTGCTTAAATAGATATGTATATGTTTCCATAGATAGTGTGTTATAGCACAGTTGCAAGTGTGTCAGGCGTCGTTAGGTGGTGTTCGACGGGCGTGTGCGAGTGGGTAGAGAATGGGACCAGAAAACAAACACACCATGTCCATGTCTCATATGATGTCGCAAATATAGAGCGGGGATATTACAATGTACCACAGTGCTATATGACCAGGCAATAAGATAAACGACGACTATTCTGTAAAATATTTTAAATTATCCTTGACTGCAAATCGCCCAACACATGGCTATGTGCTGTATGGCATCTGGACGCAGGCGAAGGCTATCGATTACACACAACAAACATACAACACGTCCTACACCCACACACCCACATACAACAACCCACACACACATACACACATACACACCCAACTACCCACCCACTCACACGTATATATATATATGTGTGCGTACATTGTGCGTATATAAGACTGGTCGGTCTTAAAGGCATATACTGCACGAAGCATATACTCCTATGAACATATAGATACACATAGTCGCCATGAAGGGAAATTCGGCTGGACCTATGCTTCAGCTGTTATTATCGCACCAGCTTTTTACAGATTCGGAAGAGTGCGATGCTGATACGGTCGCATCGGTTGTTGACTTGCTCAACATTCATCGTTTAGTTGAGGTAAGTGTAAGCCTTGGCCAAGCGAACGCCAAATATGCACTAGCAAATATTCGAATCTTATTTTCTCAATTATCGTCCAAACAAATGCGTATACATATATTCACATACACGTACTACATTATCCCTGACGAACTTGTTACAACAGCAGTCCACCTCGACGTCATCATCGCTAAAGAAGTGGATCGCGAAGATTGTATCTCTGTTGCGTTCAACAACTGACTCGAAAAGGTAGTGTCCTACAAAAGCAGCGTTCTTAACTTGTTATTGACATTTGTTCACGGCATATGTTCTATTTTTTCATCGGTAGACATGAAAGTGCATTACTTGTATAGCTAACTATCGTTTGTTGATTAGATGGACAGGATTATGTCTTCTCGGACCCACCGCGCGCCAGTCTTCACCGGAGGTTTTTGATTCTAACTGTATAGTATGGATGTCATGCGTTCTAGATTTATTCAAGCGTAATCCAAGCGAGCGCTTACAATCACATGCTGTGTCCGTATTCCTCGAGCTCCTCGCTGTGGGTGTGACCAAGCCTGAACTCAGACGTGCGCTGAGTGACAGTCATTTTCCACGATTTGTACAACATATGCTTGCACTCGCACAAGTAAAGACTACAAAGGCAACTAAGAAAATTCACACCGTCATTCCCAACGTGGCCAGCCAAGCATCGAGTATTAGTTTGGGGCTCACATCGCTCGCCCGCTGTCTAGAACTGCAACCTGGACCTGCTCGGCCATTTGTTAATCAAATCTTTGCCTCTGCTGTTGTCCGGTTGGATAGCACACATGATGATGTATGTTTACATGTATTGTATACACATCTATTGTATATATGTGTACATGTGTACATATATTTATGTGTTCTTGTTTAAGTGTATTCCAAGATATATAAGTGCTGCATGGCAGACCGTGCATGTTGCAGTTGACTAACAACATGATAGTATGCATAACATATATAACTGACATAGGTCATGCATATGTTTACAGGTGGTCAAGGCAGCAACTACTTGTATCGCGAACACAAGTCTTGCAGGCAAGGCAGGAAGTACGCCTCAAGAACAGTGGACCGTTTTACTAAGAAACACAATAAGCTCTATACATCAGGTACATATGTATGTGCATGCAAGATGGCAGGCAATACGCAGTATCTAACAATATACGCTCATGTGCAAGCAGTGGCTATTCCACGAGGTGTCACGTCCAAATACTTTTGGATTGACCTACCTCAACTCGTCGTATATACACGTATGCATGCATAGATTCATACTATAGCACCAGAGCCCAGAGACTACATATAGATGTATGCGCGCTCAAACCCGTGTCGAAATACAAACACATATCAAATTACTGACGCGCATATATTGATATTACATACAGGTGTTGGATGTTGGGTTCAATGTATTAGATGAAGTTGACCCGGTCAGTGTAAACGATAATTCGCACGGTGTTGGACTACCACTGCCTGAACTGTCCGCTGGTACAATCACAAGTACCCATTTACTAGCTAAAGCGTGTGTGAAACGGTTTACTGCACTATGTACACTGGTTGAGAATATGCTACAGCGCAATATATTATCAAAACAGGTATATTACCAAAAAACACATCGAAATACCCATCGCTTACGTCCACACGTACTGTAATTATTACAACAGTCTCGTCGCTCTCTCACATACACTCACAACACTCACACCATGTAAAAATATTTCACCCCTATACTTAGGGCGTACCCGCAGCACTCATATTTAAATTGCTCACGCGAGTGTGTGAGGTTGACGACTACACCCCCACCCGTTATGGCGCAGATGCAGCATATGATCTTCTTGTATGCTTTCTTCCACAATACCATGAAGCTGTACTTCGCCTTACAACAGCTGTGTGTAAAACATTAGGCACACAGTTACTTCCCTTTGTATCGCAGGTTTCGTATGTTATTGGATCCATGCTTAAGGTAATATGAGTATATACTATATTTTTTTTTGTATCACATGCGTACATATTTATATCAACTTGCGTGTTTTGGTGAATATATATGTACGTGTACAATCTTTTATGCTTTATGTTGATTGTTTGTCGCGTCTTACACAGAGTCGCAATATGCGACAAATATGGAATGCGTACGACAACATTTGTAATTTGTATCACTAGCTCGGAGGATAAACTATTGATGGTACTGCAGATCGAAATATTCAGTTATTTGAATTCATTGCTCTTCGATCACAGACGTATAAACACAAGCCTGGAATGCAATACGGCCCTGTCCAGGTGCTTGTGTTGCATAGTTACGTGTCCGCTGTCGAATGTTTGGGCATAGGTATAGACAAAGCAGTCACTGACTCCGTGGTCAACTCTGTTCTGAAGGGTATTTCAACGATGCCGGAGACGTCTGGTATGTTTATGAACAGGCGGTAGTTGCATACTTCTATTGCTGTGAGTACGCGGATGTATGCAGATGTATGAAATGCGCTCATTTTTCAACTGACGCTAGTCCACTGGGAGCACACCATTCTAACGTAGCTAATATTTTCTGGTACAGGAACAAATGCAAATACATTTCTAGACCAGATGCCCTCAACTTCAAGTGCACAGACCATGTCATGGTGGAGAGTTGCGATGGCGACGCTCACGATCGTGTTGTCAAACCTGAACACCCAGTTGTCACACGAACGTATGAATGAGTTAGAAGCGTGGACCTGTATGCAACTGGCGACATATCAAGTCAGCCCTACTATAGCCCTTGTATTGTTGTTACAGCCTGAGTGTCGGCTGAGTTTGTATCGGGTGTTACGTGCAGTCACACTAAATACAGCCCCAGAACATTCGTCGTACATCCAGCAAGCGATGCGGATATTCTTAAAGGGAGTCGTGGATACGGATCCATCGGTGTGTGAAATGAATGTGGAAGTATATATGCATATATACAAGTATATGAGCGTCCACGTACAGACGTACAGTACTTGTGTATACCCGTTGGACAGAATACTTAGTTGTTGTGCATGTCCCCGCACATGTGTTTGAAAATATGTACTCTATTGCGAATTATCGATTGCAGACGTCTGTCACAAATCGCGCTCTACACTGGGTATTCCAAAGGGTTCCAACATCTTGACTATTCTTTGTGTATATTTCAATGAGATATTACATTATTCCCCTATATGCGTATATATCCATTCAAGCTCTTGTCATCCACTATACATGCAACCAATGTCTTCTCCTGTTTCTAATCAGGAGTGTGTTTCTTTTGTAAACTGATGTTTGGATACGCATATATGGTCCAATGTAAGTTGTATCAATCTTTGCTATCGCACTGATCATAAAACTATGAAATATTCGTTACTCGTCAGGTGTCCACATACTGTCGAGAATGCTCAGCTATGTGTGACTGGCTTATTCACCCCCGGCTACCAGTTGCAAGGCGAGCAGTAGCTGGAGTTCTAGTATGTACTTTTGTTGTACCCAATCATGTTCGTATATGTTTATGCATGAGTACTCAGTACACAGTTAAAGCTACGTGCTCAACGTGGATATTCTGAATTGTTATTCCAAACGATTGCACCATCCAGATTTGTGTTTTAAGGTACACCATCCAATTTTGCTTGTTGTTAATATTGTACTGCAGTCCAACGGTTTGATATCTGCATCTACCGTGAAGAAAAGTGTCAGCACGAACTCAGACTTCGGAGATGACGACGAACACGTAGTCGATCCGCCATTTCCCATCACTGCAACCGTGAATAGTCCAGCCGTTGTACAAACTCTTTACCGGACTTTGCATAAACCTCATGCCGTTTCGAGTAAGCGCACGAGAGAGGACACAGTGCACTCCGGTGTAAATGAAGGGCTTACTGAACAGCCACGTCGATCTCGTCCTAGCCCTGGCGCAAACACAGCCGCCGTACCCGTGGAAACCGTAGGGCTTCATCACGTGCCTACTGCTTCGCCCTCTCCTGCTACAATTGAAGCACCCGCTCCTATATCGAACCAAAATGATATTTCTACACCCATCACTACAATCACATCTGCATCCCAGGCAACCATTTCCTCTAGTAAGCAAGACGTGCCAGCTGAAAGTAAGCCCACCGTCTCTACCCATCAAAATGAAAATAATGTTAGTCTTGACGATGACGATGACAGTGACGACGAGGACATACCCGATATCATAGATGAGGAACCGGATTCAGAATAATGGATATCTGAGTATTCTCGTATATTGTACAATATAATCAATCTGCTTACTTAATTGAGCAAAAAAAACAAAAAACAACACTCGTTACCACATTCATTTATTTTTTGTGTTTACTGCTAGCTAAACCAGAAATGTATCAGTTTTTAGACAACGCCTGTGTTGAACAAGTAGAAGCTTAGATGCGCTCAAAAGGAATGGATGCGCCTTAGTTTTAATAGAAAGTAATAGTTATATACAACGTATGAGACCAACTACACCAAAACAGGACATACACGTATGTCAGAAGGTCTTGAAGGTATATGATAAGATGGTGGAATAATTTTCTGTAACGATTTTTTGGTCAACTAATTGAACAGGTAAATTTCTTCATTACTTGCAAAAACACCACACTCACGGAATTGATACGCAAGATCTCGTTTCTTCTTTCGCTATAAACATAGCTGCTCAGTTGCATATAGGTGAAGCTTATACTTCATGTATCATCCATTACTTTCAGAATAACTACATGAAAAACTCACGTAGTATGGCGTAACTCATAAGGTGAGGCTTATTATGCATCGTCAAATCACGTTGCTTAATGTGAGCATATTTGACACAATTTCACCCACTGGATTCCTTAGAGACTTTGAGGCTTTCGCCCCCTTGAATTCCTTACAATTTTCTCAAATAGACGAATATAAACGAATATAACACCGTAAACATTCTTCTTTCATGTGAGTGTTTGTGTACTCTACGCACTCTTGTCTCAATTGAGCTAAAATCTATGACTCCATTGAATTTAATAATATTGTGCAAACAAACACTTCTTAATATGAAATTTAAAGTTGGCAATAAAATAACAACAACAAAAGTGATCTATAAATATACATTAATGAATTCTATTTTATGTATAAACACAATAATCGTATTGGATAAACTAAGATAAACTAATCAATACACCAGAGTAAGATCTGGGGTTCTGGAAAAGATTACGGCGAACTGTGGGAGCTTATATAAATATATATTTACTCATCGCAAAGTGCGAATACCAATCCGATTTAATGTATGAACACTCGGAAAACTCTCGGATCACATACGCCTTTATGATTGAATAATATATTATTCAGAATACTACGTGTTCGAAATTTCTGTAAAATTCCATAGAAACTGACCGACCGACCTACCGATCGACCAGTCAGACCCTTCTCTTCAAATTGTTCAACATTATTCAAAACTATTAAATTAAAGTACTTAGAAACCAGGCACTGGCCATAATTCTATGATTAGGTAGACGGTACAACCGCCCGCCGGCCTGCCAATCTGACTTTGTCACTGGCCCGACCGCCCCAATCGTCTGCTGGCTTCGAACTCATGTTTAGTACGGCCTTAACAATACCACACACACACACACACACACACACACACACACACACACACACACACAAAGGCAACTAAGAAA
>JAWQFL010000005.1:365842-412655 GCA_033442365.1 Creolimax fragrantissima
CACACACACACACACACACACACACACACACACACACACACACACACACACAGGCACACACACACTCGTACATATACGTACTCTGTCACACAACACACAAAAACAACACACACCCGGATGTTAAGGATAAAACTATAATTCATATTGTCCATTCTCGTCATCCTTTTTTTTGACGTGTACAAGAGTGCATCTGATTGCACGTTTGTGAGAGAGAGAGCTTTCAAAACACATCTCCTCGAAACAACAGGCTGTCGGCAAGCCCAAAATCACACTGATTCACTACTTTACATGCAATCTATGGCTACCTATAAATTATCTAACCAACAGAAGGAGAAGAAAAAAATGTACATGTGCGGCAATACTATTAGTTCTGATGAAGAGCTTAACAATATTTCGCAAGAGATAGTTAAAATTTCGCCGATCGAAAAGTTCTATACTCTGTATAACGATGAAGTTTTGGGTACTGGGCGGTTTGCGAAAGTTATAAAATGCTCAAATAATAGCACTGGCGAAACTTTCGCATGCAAGGTCATAAACACGACATTGATTCCTAAACAATATGATCCATTGCAAGAAGTGGAGGTTCATCTTATTTGTTCCCAACATGTCAGTGTTGTTACGGTTGTAGATGTATTTCTTAACGACGATGCTATATACATTGTTATGGAGTACTTAGCAGGTGGCGAACTGTACCATGCAATTATTCAACAGGTGTACTATCCAGAAGAAGTGTGCTGTGATATCGTGCGGACTCTTTTATCTATTTTATTGTTCATGCATAAGAACAACATCGTTCATCGGTAAGTGAGTTTTATATTTTTCGTTTTCGTTTTGTTGTTTTCGTGTCATTCCATGTTTTTTTGTAAAATTAGTCAAGGAGTTTTGCAGTCCATACCGTGTAAATATGTCACGTTGATAAAGATTGACAGTCTGATACATTCTTCACGCCGATATTCCTCACATATAGTTGTGTACAATCACACAATTGTCCGAAAATTCTTGTTAAAAGTTTGCTGAAAAAAACGAAAACAATGAACTACTATTTATTGATTTGTTGTGACACCCTTGGAACTAAAAATACAGTGATCTCAAACCAGAGAATATATTGATATCGGGTACGTCATCCAAGCCTAAAGTCAAACTTGCCGACTTTGGTACGGCGTCCATTATGAAACACGATCAGGATCATTATTCCTCGCTGTGGGGTTTTACTCTTGGCTACGCAGCACCTGAACTGTTAGGCCAAGGGCATGTGTACGGGAAGGGTGTAGATATATGGGCTGTAGGTGTTATATGTTATGTACTTTTGTGCGGCTATTCGCCCTTTAACGGAGCGGATGTTACTGATTTGGTGGAGGCGATACAAAATGGAGAATTCGACTTTGACGACGAATATTTTGGGGATGTATCTGACAGCGCCAAAGATTTTATTAGGTGTTGCCTTGAATCCAATGTTGCCGATCGCATGACTGTTGAAGAATTGTTGGTACACGAGTGGTTGTTGGGAGCTGATAAAAAAGGGGATAATATTACCACGGAGAGTGCTAGTTCAAATATGGTGTCTAATGATAATTTTGGCTGCGAAGTACTACCTGATGCCGATACGAAGGCTAAATTGGCCAAGAATTTATTTGATTTATACAGGCAAGCAAAAAGCGTACGGGATGAACTGGACGTACCCATCTTAGATGTGCAGAGTTTTAGACGAACTTTTAGACAGAGCATTGAACAGAAAAAATCAGTTGAGCAAGCGTTGTGAATCGCATCAGGTTGATTGCTTGTAGCCATCAAACGCAACGTTTTTGGCGTCCAGAATTGGGAGGTAGGTATCACGTTGTTCGCTGGAATATTCATGACAAATCAAATATAGTTTATATTCAAAGTCGTGATCTTTTGTGAGTGAACAGAATAAGATGGGAAGTTGGTTCGAACGATTTGTTTCAATTTGTTACATTTCGAAAGGAAATCGAATATTTACGTGGATGCAGCTTTCTCTATCAATAGTATTTGATAGCTATACTATGTAACACCTTCGAGTAGTTTAGTATGCGCGAAGGTTATAAGTGAATATACCGCAGGTGGGAGGTTTTTGTTTCCCGCCTTGTTATTGTAAATACAAAGAAATAAACTGCTACTATTTTCATTTTGTCTTTGTTGTGGTGTTGAAGTTTCACAGTGCTTTGCAACACATGTTTACAATCCGTTGGTAAAAATATTAGGAACTGCCTTGCGATTTTTTATCATTTTAGTAAGAATATTCTGAGGAAAGTGAAACTACCATGTCCTTTAAAAATTATTCTTCGCTACCATATCACAATCTGTTGTACGTGGTATCAGATCAAGTTGGCCACTACATGTTCGGGTAAAGACGACACGGATTTCCAACCAGAATGGACTGCTAACTTCGCAGTCATCAGAATATGTACCACATTCAGTCCTAGTTCAGACTTTGTGCACATGCACAATTGCAAACGAACAGCATATCTGCAAGTTGGACCGACCACTGAAGCGTACTACATGTATGACGAGAGATTACGAAGAGCTATACTTCCGTTGCACTAACGTACAATATATCGGTGAGTGTGTAGATACCTTATAGTACTATTCTGCGATTACATTCTCGTAAACATTTCCCACATATTGTCGCACAACTAGCTTCCTTCGACAAGTGTATAACTTCGGACGCATGGTGTAAGAACCTACGATATACACTCTATCGTTGTTTTGTGCATTGAAACAACATCTATCGTGCGATATCACAATAAATCTGCATTCAATATTACAAAAGAATGTCATATTTTGTATCTCTGGGTACATGGTTAACTACCAAACGTCCGTCCAGAGAAAGTGAAGCGAACAACCATGGGTCCGCAGCGCTGTGAAATAATCAAGTATACAGGAATGGTATGCATTACTAAACCAACACAAGCTTGTAGGGCCCTACTACTACAAAAATGAACATTAAAATTAAACTTGACTACCATACGTACAACCGTGACACTGATTTCTTTATATTTCGATGATTTGGATAACAATCACCAAGTTTAGACATGTACACGCACGTTTTAAGACCCACTGAATGTAGATTGATCGTCATCTGAATGCCTGCCATTCAACCACATACATCATATCATCGCTTGCGCAAATAACAAGATACACTAAAATATAGAATATGTCAAACGAGCTTTTCTTGAATTCTACACAAAGAATATTACCCTCGACAAAACTTCATGTGCGTACCTCCATTCAACAGAATATACACTGTCTTCGTGCTCGTCGAACTTTCTTACTACCCTGTCTACTTTCTTTGCAGACACTTTTTCATTATTATATTCTGAATCTGAGTCGGTCACCCTTTTGCAAAACAATCAAGTAGACGAGAGTACTCGTGTTCAAACATTTTTACATTGTGTATGTACTATGAGTACGTTTATGTACAATATGTACTTATGCATACTTTGATGTGTCGAGCAAAGTTGGGTATGACAAATACGATAACCCTTGTATTCGGAAAAGAAGTATACACATACACGAGGGTCATTCACGGCTTAGTAGACAATAAATTTCTCGGTGAGCAATAGAGCACTTGCAACTACCACATGCATTCCGAGTTTGACATTAGCCAATACTAACTGGCATCGAACGAGAGAGTTATAAGTATTAAACACAAATGTACATACACATGCACACATAGAGACACACAAACACAATGTATATATACACACAGGCTGAAAACTCATACCTTTCTATGCTGTCTAAGCTTCCATGGTTAGACAACGTGTCAACAAATTCGCTAGAGAGCGATGTAACATTCGAGAGTACCACACTACAATCCGACCCAGAAGTCAATATCAATTGGTCGTGAAAGTGATTGTAGCGGACAGCCCACACCTATGAAACCAACGTGTGAATTAATGCACATTTTGTTTTTCAGTTGCTATCTGGTAAATCGCTGTCACTTACAATTGTATCGAAGCAATGTGGCACGATATAGGATGAAACAGACTCCAAATCTGCTGTCGTATACCATGCGAGGGACAGGACTGCTTACACACGTGATAGCATAACTTTTCCGATGATGTTATGGATTAAAATTCACGAGTGTAGGCTACGCACCATGACTCAAATTTCCATGACAGCGTGCTCATGGACTCCATTACACATATGCGTGCTCATAATTATATAAATACTTATATACATGCATCGGCCCAACAGCAGTACTGTCTCATGTACGTCATATGTGTCCGTTGTGCGAATGAGCTATGTATGTGTGCACGTATGCGTTGATAATTCTCACAAACATACCCAATGTGTATGGTATCGCATAGTCTTCACCGGCTGCTGAGGCATTCGACAATCCCAGAATTTTATCGCACCATCATCTCCCCCGCTTACAAAGAAATATGGCTTGTTTGGATTAAAATCAATATCACGTGTGCGTATATCGTGCGCATTTTGGATGTGAAACGTCTGTCTTGAGGATCGCAAATCGTACCCCAACACATCCGCGCCAGTCACCAACGCAACCTCTGTACCGTTTCCATGTCCATGACCGCCGACCCATCTCCCCGTAGTGATTGACTTGAATTTTCCACCCCGCAAACGTGGATTGCTTGTATCTACATTGTCCTTAGGTATGTGTGTGTGTGTGCGCTTTCCAGCATTTAAATCCCATACTTGCAAACTATCATTCGTGAGTGTGGAGATCTGCACATTATCCGTAGGACTCCACAAAACAGCAGTAACTTCTGTAGTATTACCTTGTTCTCCCTCATCTATCCCGTACGATTTCTCAGACAAATCTAACAATTTTGTGAACGAGTCGTGGTCGTTATCAGCGTTGTGTATTGGAAGTAATGGGTCTCCGTTCGCATCGACCTCATCATCATCTACATTCCCGATCTGTTTCATGAATATCCAATGGGGTTACATGGTAGTAAACGAGGGTTTCGGTGAGTGAGCATGTTTGCACGTGTGATATACGATTAACGTGCATAGAATTTTTTTGACCTTCTAGAAATAGAAGTGAAACATTATCAAAAATACAACAAGACTAGAAACACGCGAAACAAAATTTCCCAGTTCGCACGCACACACAGACACGCACGCGTGTAATTACGGACACAACTGAAACTGGACAACGAAATAAACAGTTTTACCACTTAACGAACAAATATACATAATGATTCATACATGATGTCACATATCACTTTGGTGTTCGAACGGGTATGCTCGATCGGAGAGTACACCTCCTCATAGGTGTACTTAACGAACATATATGCATAATGATTTATACGTGGTGTCACATATCACTTTGGTGTTCGAACGCGTACGCTCGATCGGAGAGTACAAAATCCCCATACGTGCAACTACTTAATGCATAATGGTTCATACATGGTGTCACACACCACTTTGGTGTTCGAACGAGTACGATCGATCGGAGCGTGTAGTGCGCGTAGTTTTTACATGGTGAGTATTTTGATAGCACGTACTACACCTGGGTACTCACAAATCACACACACAATCTAAACCTACCGTAAATGCAGGTAGACGCCATAGAGCAGCGCCATACGTTAAATTAGTTTGTGTGCGATCATCTATAGACGAGTAGGCCGTAGCAATCACATTATGACGAGTAGGACAGGATGATACATGCCACACTTCACCGTCTGTGTGATTAAGGGCATGGTGACTGAGTGTCTCTTGCTCATCATTGTAATCGAGCACAACAATCTATGAAATAATATAAAAGTTCATTCGAATAAATAAATATTGTTTGCAACAGGAGCTTACGTAGATGTAATAGATCAGGGTAAAATAATATCGTAATATATGTCATATTACGCGAGTTCAAGAACTGTTTTAGTTGTAAACCAATTCAAGATAACAAAACGCGTCATGGTTTAGAAAAAAGTGGTATTGGAATGGGAAATACATTCCAGATTGACAATGTACATGACAGACTACAACGATTTGATAAGAGAATTTTTGTTGTATTCTATTACAAAAACGTGTCGACTATCACCAAGCCAGACACCTTCCTGGGGCCCGTACAATTCAATGAACAAACAATTAAACATATCACAACCAAAATGTTTGTAAGAATTTAGGTGTCATAACATACACCACGGAGAGCTTCGAATTAGTGGTCGTTGATAAAGGCACCCATTCATATATTCTCTCTGTAGAAGAAAAACAACTAAACACATTCTACATTTACACTCACCTGACTGTTTCGATTCAGTGCTTGAGTGCCGACAAAGAAGCGAGTGGCATCACTAGAGCCCTGAAGAGAGGCCACGCAACGCGCCGGTTGGTCAAGACCAAAAACCGTAGGTGCGTCCGTGAACATCTATGACAGCATGGAGGGATTGTATCTTGTGTATATGATGTGTGTGGAGGGAGCTATATATGACAATATTGCAGAGCGCACAGACGAATGCATGTAACTATAATATATAATGGGTGCAACTACGTGTGAAGTAATGCGTGTACGTGAAAGAATGGAATACACAAACGCAATAAATCAGTGAGAACAGGGGCAACTTAATGTGTGGTACTTGCTTGTCGATATTTTGTGTGTGTGTGAGTGGGTGTGAGTGGGGGTGCATGTGTGTTTGTGTGTGTGTCTTGTGTGCAAGTGTGTGTGTGTTTGTGTCTTGTGTGCGAGTGTGTGTGTGTGTTTGTTTTGTGCGTTTGTGTGTTTGTTTTGTGCGTTTGTGTTTGTATGTTTATTTATTATTATTTGCATTAAAAAAACTTGGTTTTCATTTAGCATTTATGTACCCCAATAGAAGGTATGTTGTGAAAACAACATGGTTTTTATGTTTTCAACGTTGTCTCCTTTGATTGTATAGCTAGCTGGTACGACAATTCCCATTTCTCTTGCAGAAAGAAAGTTGATTACGTTACGTTCTCTGCTGTTCACAGTCTTTCCCAAGTTCGCTGACAGCCAAGTAGCTGGCGTGCCCTATGCGATTCTTCTGTTCAGATATTCAGTTATTCTTCTGTTCAGATATTTGGTTGGTAGGTTCTATTCAGATATTCGGTTGGTAGGCTCTGTTCTACAAACCAAGGAATGGTTATAAACTCGAAAATCCTTCGCCAGTATCTCTCCAGATCTTGAGTTCTGAGAAGTTCATTGTTTTTGAATTCCGTTTCCATTGTAGACGGAGGATTCACTTCGGTTGTTTCGTGACTTGGCATTGTTTTGTTGGCATGCTTCGTTGTTTTGTTGGAATGCTTCATTGTATTGTTGGCATGCATCCTTCGTTGTTTCTTTAGTATTTATCGTGCGGTAGACGAGAAGCGCATATGCCTTCTCCGTCGACATCGACGTCCTACTGTGTTTTGACTCGTACAAGTTGCTCATATCTTAGTAGCATAAACCACCAATCAAGTATCATATAATTGATTTGTCTTGAAAAGTAGGCATTATGGTTGGACGAAGAAGTCTCCATCCCTTGTGAGAAAGTATTTAACACATCGAAACGGGTGTGCGAGTTCAAACACACACACCAACACCACACCAACACCACACTAAACGATTGAACGGCAACACAAAAACAATAACACAGTTGGTATACAATAAAACCGAACAACTCGCCTTGCTTGCTGGCGTACAGGAAATCCTACACATTCGTCTTACTCACTTACATGCATGTCTCCCTTCGTTCATATGGTATCTACTCACTGGACCAGGTAGTTACTCACCTACAATGGTGAACGACTCTGTAACTTAACATCACGTCGTATCGTACTGGTTTATAATTAATATTTCAATATACATACGCAAACCTTAATAATGAGCTCCTCCGAAGACCAAATAAACCACGGAGAATGCTTGACAGCACCCACATTGGGTGATGCATTTCAAGGGTATGTTTTGTACGTGTGTGTACGAATGTTTAATTGTCACAAACGTACGTTTGTGTGTACTGAGATTCCCTGACCTGTCGGTTATTATCAATGCATGTAGTTATACGTTCGTATTCTTGTACGTATAACATACATTTGGGTGTGGATTCTCATTCGTACGTGTGAACAACAGTGTCACCTAACAAATCGAATTTCATTTCCATGTAGGAAGTACGAATATTTAAACGTAGTAAACATTTATACAAAACACACTACATACAAAGACATCACGCTGCATGAGGGTACACTCAAAAACTTTATATCATCTGGCGAGCTAATCACGATTTCCTTGTCATTTTATGCGAGTTGCAGGGAAAATTCGTTCGTGTTTCAGACAATTAATTCCTTTCAGGTGCTTTACCATCAGAAGAAGAAGGTCCCAAAGATTGTGGGACGGTATATATTGGGAAACGTCTTAGGTGAAGGTACGTTTCTCAAGAGTGAATCACTAAAATAGACTAACACAACGCGACAGGCTGACAATACTATACGTTACTTATGTACAACCATATCGCTACATATTGCCACATATACTTGCGTAGCTTCGTATGCAAATGGAGTGTGCGCGCGTAATAGTAACCATTCAGGGGATACACTTTTGTTTGGGGCTTCCGTCGAAGGGCCATTATGAGTAATTCAACAATCTTGCACGCATACCTTTGTGCATAATCACCGCAACCGCACAAAAGTAAATATTGGTCGTATACTCGTGTGCTCATTTATTCACACTACCCACCTGTTCTGTTTAGGGTCGTATGGAAAAGTCAAAGAAGGCATACACACGGAGAATCTTACACGAGTGGCGGTAAAGATTTTAAAAAAGAAGAAACTGAGAAAGATTGCTAATGGCGAGGCGAATGTGAGAAGGTGTATTGTCATGTTCGTACCGTTCAACATCAGCTACGAGAAAACAGCTTATATGTACATGTAGTTATATCGGCATTCGCACGTGCGTACAGTTACATAGTTTGCGAGTCATTGTTAGGTCAATACTTGGGACACCTTCGTCGCTATACCGCTCCATATCCAATAGATTAGAACTTGTCAAAGCACACTTGCTTCATAATATGTTTGCGTTAGCAAACACTTAGAAGAGAAATACAGAAAGGTTGGATTTACAATGGTATATATGCGCAAGCCTGTGGTGTTGGAAACTTCTTTCGCACACATGATATATGCTGCTGCAACTCACACACACTGACTAACTGAGACACCCGAACCTATTCATACAGAGAAATTGTCTTGTTACGCAAGCTTAGTCATCCACATATAATTCAGTTATACGACGTGTTATATAATGAAGAAAAACAGAAGCTCTACATGACCATGGAGTATTGCATTGGCGGTCTACAGGAAATGATCGACAACTGTGACAACGGCTTACCAGTATGGCAAGCACACTCGTAAGTGAATATTTTTGTTTTTCATATATATATATGTGTGTGCGTGTGTATGTATTCACATTTGTATGGCTATGTTACATATATATATATATATATATATATATGTCCATGCATTGAGGCTTAATGAATGCAATCAGGTCGCGTTGTATGGCCGTCCATTTGTGCTCATACACATACATTGCAACACATAGACGTATGTATGTACTCAAACATATATACACATGTATAGATACTTTGTACAGCTTATCGATGGAATTCAGTATATTCATAGTAAAGGTGTAATTCACCGAGATATCAAACCTGGAAACCTACTACTCTCTCGGGAGGGGGACATTAAAATTTGCGATTTTGGTGTAGCTGAGGTATGTTTCTTGGTTTGTATGTGGTGTGTGTTTGAAGGGTTTATGTGTGATCGCCGAATTTGGTGAGCTCAATTCTATACATTAAATCCAGTAGTAATTTTATTTCTAATTCAAAAAATGTGCATCTATTTGTAAAATATCAGTTTGTATAAAATAAAGCGCAGGCTCATATAGTACTGGTGTACACATTGAAACGACTCCATCGCACCCTAAAAACTATATACCATATTACAACGAACGTAGGTATGAGCTGAAGGAAACACGTGGCTATTTCAACAATTCAATATAACATACACCGAACTAGTATAAAATGTATCATATGCGTGCGCACATAATAACACACGGCTTGAGCCCCCCCCACAACAATCCTACACTCACCCGCGCAAGTACATTTACAGTTTGATCGTTTGTTTAACATATGGACAGGAACTCGACATATATGCGCCCACAGATAGATGTACCTCGAGTGCAGGTTCTCCTGCATTTCAAGCACCTGAAATTGCATCTGGCAAACCGGAGTATTGTGGGTTCAAAGTGGACATTTGGGCTTTGGGCATAACCTTGTATGTTAGCATTTACTCAAATGCATGTATGAAATATGAAGCGGGTATTGTTGTGTAGTGTGTTTGCGGTGCTGGTAAGTTGTCATTTGTCATACCATTAATTTTTTCACAGAAATACAGAAATACGAACGCTGTGTATATGCAGACGTTCAAGGCGCACACGAACCTCTGTCCACACACTGTTGTTTCTTGAACTGTGTTACATGTAGTTTCATTTACATAAGCCCAGTATATGCCTCCTTGCACGTATATTGGTATATTTCTTTCCACATATAAATACTTACATATTACATATTTCTATTTACATTACCAAAACCTAGATTCAATTTAGTGACTGGTGAATACCCCTTCAGCGGTGACAATATATATGATTTGTTCGAAAACATATCTGCTTGCAATTATTCTATTCCGGACAACCTGGATGCGTCTCTGTCCGACATTATTTCTAAAATGTTGTGTGAAGATGTGGATAAACGCTTCTCTATTGATCAGATTATCCACCACGAATGGTATATGACTGCTCACGATAGAAGCGAACCAGCCGCGCCTCTTCCCGTTGCTGATATATATAATAGGTATGCCAAGTTGAATGCTTCATGTGTGAAGATGTGAGGATCTTTGCTTATAAATATGAACTTGTACATCACGCGTTCCAGTCATCATTGTGTGTAAGCGTCATTTGAATGCTTGCGGATGTGAAGGAAGTTTCAATATATGAACGTATGTAGTTTGAATCAATCCAACTCATACATGCACACACAGCACAACCTTGATTCCGTATCTTGAAGACTTATATGAAGATTGTGAAGACGATGATGAAAATACGAACACACGGTTGGAGGTGAATTCAGGTTGGGTACCCGCAGCTGGACGATTGTCTACCAATTTCCATGATAATGTCGATTCTTGTGAGCTACAGAACCATCTCCGACCACAACGTGGTACACAAGCATACGACGAACAGCCTAGGTAAAATGAACTGATATGTTGGTCACTGCATATCATCCTAAATAATTCACATGCACGTGGTATTGTATAATGTACAAGCGTCGTGGAGACATTTCGCACGCATGCACAAAGTGGAGATATAGTCCCCAGCTACCTATAATGTACAGCATGTGATGTGTATTCTGAGTGTGCATACATGTATATGATGTAATTTCTATGTTAGTGTGCGTACGATAGACGTATACAGTGTACGAGTGTATACATGAAGTATGTTTTTGGGGATATGTCGTGGTAGGATTGTTGAATATAACTTTCTGCGCGAGTCCGGTAGCAGGACTTGTAGTTGGATATACATATATTGTGGATATTGCGCAGCAATGAAGCGTCTGCCTCGAATTGACAATCCCTGCTAATGCATGTCTATCCGTTCATTGTGCAGACCAACGTCGCCTCGAGGTGTACAAGAAAACGAGAGGACACATAGCCCAGCGACACGAAAGCCAAGCTACACAGGGTTTGTGCTTTAATATTGTTACCGAAGTTTTGGTCGTGTGTTTAGAGAGATTTTTGTATGAATTTGCATACATTCGAGTGTGGCGAATTTTAAATTCTGTACGTTATACACACATGTACATACGTACGAACACTTTTTGTTTCACACTATTTTGTGATATATTCACATACATAATACACAGGGCCGAAGAATTTTCTGTACGATTAACGAAGAGTAGATCAACTATTAATTCCAATGTGGAGCGGAAAATAGTGAAAAAGGTCGGTTCAAAATGCAACCCTATGTAGTATATAAAGATATTTGTTTCATACGAAGAATTTTATGTACTGATTTGAGTTTTATGTAATGTAAGATTAATAGATGTTACCATATACGAATTTTATGTCATGTTGGACGAAATTTTAGAACCAACACATTTAATAAAGATATTATTGCAAACCTGCATTTCTGCTAACAAAATTGGATGCGAGAACACTACTAGATGTGCTATTATAATTTAATATGTAAACAGTAAGAGAACAATGAATCACAGTATTCTCATGCAAGCTGACGCTATTCTAGCACGTATATTGAATCGTTAACTGAGCGTTTTGCCATTGTTGTCCCATACAACTATCCAAACAACCCGAGATTGCAGGAATATTAGCAAACGCTCTTTCCGATCGTCTAACTTTCCAGAAGACGGAACTTCACAAATAATTGAACAATTTCTCGCTTAGATTGTCATTGTACCACCCTTCGAAAGTATAGTCATTTTCTTGTTCAGTACTGGATTTTATACTTACTTCTTCCTTTATGAGAGGAGATACGTTGTATCATTGGTAATCTCCCATGTGGCACGTCGTTGTGGCTAATTGTGTAGTCTGTTCGTGTCTGGCAAACCCCAACGAGTGAAGCACACGGATGTTAATACAAACCCGTGTTCCATATAAACAGCTGTCAATGTAAACGTCGACTGATTTGGTATGTTTGTTTATTGTAGCTCATGCTGTAAGTAACTACCGGACAATTGTGCCGTCCTTGTCCATAGAAATTTCTTTGGCAATCCAGCCCAAAGGCTTGTTTGGAAACCACAAATCAGGAACTTTGGGAAAAATAACATAAGAATCACTCTCATGTACTATGGGGGTGTCGCCAAGAAACCCTACTGGATCTCTGGCTGGTACCTGCATGTTGGATCAGTTGTAAGTGTACAGTGAGCAAATGATCAATTGGATGAGGGTGTACGTGATTGACCAGTTACCCATTTTTTTAAATGCTACGAGTTTTAATATTTACTGGTTATAGTGCATATTTATCGCTTGATAAAAAAATTCAAAAATTCCGATCAATCTGTTTCAAAAGTAGTATGTTGACGGGAGCAAAGTATTACTTCATACTCCAAAATCAAGAAATAGGTTTCATGCAATATAACACATGAGACATTAAGTAAATTCAGCTATTCGCGACATAAAGTAAAATTCAATTATTTACTTGAACTACCGATAATCATCAATCGCACGAAATGAGAAGACGCAATACCTTTTGAAAATTATAGGCACCATACGGCGGATTCCATCTGAATCCGTCTGGACCAAGCACAAACACAGATGTCAGTTCATAAACATTCTTCACTCCACCGACATTTTGCTGAAGTACTACTGGTTTGCTTTCTGTTGTTAAGGAAGCATCTGTTCCATTTACACACCAAATTATATACATGAATTACAAACTCAATAATGTATAATTTATCTGTGTAATATATGACTAGATCTTCACGAACTGCATCTGTGCGCACAACCGCGTAAATGCAGATTCACACATGTGTGAATATGCGAGTGTTAGATTCTTACCAAGACCAAGTTTCTTTTCTAATATAACCGCTACGCTGTCCCATACTCGAGGGAGACAATCCAAGTCACCTGCAAATCCTGTCTGTAAGATTGGGAGGTTTGTTTTCAGGACTTATTCGAAATCATTGAAAAATAATAAACAAACCAAACTGGACACTTGATCTTTACATTCAATATTTATGCCATGGTTAGTTTGCATGATTGGAATATGGACGCATGTATTCAAAAACACGTCCGAATTGTAGATTCAAAATACCTCGTAGCATATGCCAACATTCCCCTTCGCTGTCGATACATAGGATCGCCCAATCATACGAATGATAAGAAATGTTTTGGTGAGGTCTTGGGAATTTACATAAGATACAAGGCCAAAAGTTAGATTCCTTCATATTACACTCATATTACTAGTTTACGTCGCACTTCGTGGACATACCGCTAGCTAGCTCATCACTGCAAACTGGCCTTCCCATGCCAATAAGATTACGCGGATCTAGTAACAAAGTATGACACCTGAGATGAAAAGGAAACAAAACACACTTTAAGTGTTTTTTCTACTGCACAAAACGTTTTAGGAAACTTCTCAATTTCATGCATACCCTATTAGCTCATTCAATATCTCTAGATGTCCATCGTTAAGTTTATCAAAACCTGCACCAAACAGTATTCATAGTTTCGTTTAATCTTTGAATATCGCTATACTTGACCAAACAGTATTAATAGTTTCGTTTATTCTTTGAATATCATAAACGGGAATACTATATCAAGTTGATAGACGAGCTAAGGACGCGAGTGACGCGCGTGCACAAAAACATAACAGATACATGAGAAAGAAAAATATTGACAACATAAGAACGCAAATGACATGTAGATTGCGCATATAAAATTATACAACTAGATCGACACTAAAATCATAAGTTTATTCATAGAATGCCCGATTAATAAGAAAAACCTTTACATATGCAGTGTACAGTAAATTGACATACCGCCAATTCGAACGAATGCCTGTGATGGCTTGTTTGTAGCATGTATGTCAATCAGCACGTTAGCAGTGGCTACATGATCGGTGAGTTGCCTTGATCGTATCTCCTCGTACGTGGAAGATTCTGTCAGTGGTTTGTCTATATCGTCTACATTGAAACACCTATACACAGCCCATGCACACAATCCATAAGTGAGTATTACACAGCTGTGCTGGTGTTTTACATTAAACGTACATAAAATAAGGCAATAGTTGTACAATGCACACACGTACATATATACCTGTTCAAATCACTGACGACGAATCGTTTATTTAGTTCGATGGCTTTAAGATTCCCCAGCGCCAGTACTAACGAGCCTAAGAAGTAATGGCGCATAAATTCGATCAACGAAATGATCTATCCACCATGATGAGGTGTCCTGTTTAGTAGTATTAAACACAATGTATGTATTTGCTGACTAAGTTTGAGGTAGGCATCTTTTTTTGAGTACTCACCTTTTGACGGGATCCGTTCAGTTCCAGTCAAGTTCTTAACCAGTCTACGAACGATTTCTACACCAACAAGTTCATTACCATGAACTCCGCCAAGAATTCTGTTTCGTGCCGAACACGAAAAAACTTAAGAACAAGCACATAGATTTTCAAACTGAAATAGAAGCCTATAACTATCGGTATGTTTTTAACAGTTCTGATGAATCGTGCAGGTGAAGTTGAACAACAGACCCTTGCGGATGTACAACAGACGTTCTTTGAGTAACGAACAAGCTAGGCTATACAAGACTTGAAATGTGCTTCCTAAAGAGTACATATAAGATTATTGAATTATTGTGGAATCGTGATACTTGAAAAAAGAGTAGGAGAACTCCAAACCAAAACCGCTAAACGCGTGTACCCTCTCCTTCACTGACGACACCGAATTCAAGAGTATCAAACTGACCTGTCAACAGGTCATTTATCGTTGTACCACTGATAATCCACCACAGCTACACCAGCCAACACCAACGTAATACAATACGATTAAAAAACATAGTGGAAAGGGAGCATGGTAGGATGTTTTTAAACTTGCAGAGGAGAAAAGTTTGTTATGCTGGAATAAATAAATAAATTTGTGTCTCTAGCACATAGTTCATAACGAGAAGAGACCTTTTTATGGGCTGCACGCGTTTTTAGAGAAATTTCCCAACACACTTACACAATTTTAGGGCCGGCCCAACCACTAGAACATCTCCAGACACTGTCTCCAATAGATTTCAAGGAATGAGCCATGATGAGTAAGTTGCGATAGTATGCTGGCAATGTCGCGCGAGTCGGCGGTCGACTAGGATATAATTTGTTAAAGTTCGTAGGTACTTCGCATACGCAACAATGTCGCGTATGGCGACCTGATGGAAGTAAGTACGTCTATGTAACAATGTCGCTTAAACAATCTGATGGAAGTAAGTGATGCATGTGCATATCATAGAACTAAGTGAATTGTGATACATTCATTCGAGGGGCAACGATTCTTATACCAAATCCGTATGAAACTAAATAAGATTTTTAGCAACGCAATGGGTGCCAAAAATCAAACCAAGAGGGTCTTTATATAGGCCTTTTCTATAGTGTCACAGGCTTTTGTACTGTCACTGCTTTTTCATGCACGTTAGTTCTTACCGGGTTTTTGCGCGCCACCATTACATGTTTTAAAAATAGATTCTAAAAATAGGTCATGATACAACACACACACAACACACAACACACACACACACACACAAACACACACACACACACACACACACACACACACACACACACACACGCACGCACGCACGCACGCACGCACGCACGCACATTCACCCACACACTCGAACATATACGTACTCTGTCACACGCTCTTACACTCACATATCCACACATCACAGCCATACATACACACAAACGTTCACATATATACATTGCCATGCACGATCAGCCAGGCGAAATTTCCTATGTATAAACTCTCAGTAGGCTTTAGGGTTTTCAAGAACATATAACCAGACCTGCCTACGTATACGTATATATACACTGAAGTGTGTTCGAGTGAGATATTCAGAGGCACACGTGCTTGCATATGTTAAATTACACACTGGTATAAATTCTATACATGTATATACCTGTGCTCGTGTCTTCATGTAAATACATCCTGAGTGTTGAGACTCAGTAGTTCGTAGAAAGTGTTGTGTTTTTATATGTATAGACGTATGTGTGTAATACACACATACTAAAACGCCCAGACACATGAAGAGACGCAGCTCCCATACACAACACGCACACCATCCCGACAAGCACAACAAGTATAAGATAGCACCCTCCAATGTAGTGGGGCAAAGTGAATATGCTCGGTCGGTATTACGACAAGTGGCGTGTGAGATCACAAGGCACGCAGGCTACACACACGCAGAACCAAACGCTATTGAAACATTGACAGAAGTGTTAGAAAGAATGATAGTGCAGATAGCTTCCGGAGGGAAACAGTATTGCGAGGCAGCCTCTAGAACACAGTGTAATATACTTGACGTGAGGTTGGCTTTGTCTGACTTAAAATTAGAAGTACGTTCACTGCGTACATACGCAATGGAATGTGAAAACTCTTTGTACGAGACTGGTATGTTAACGAGAAACATGCACGTACACGTCCATATATATGCATGTACGTATATGAAACACACAAACATGTATTTTTATAAGAGTAAGAAATGATTTATTCAAGAGAGCACGTGCTGGTGAATGTTAATATATCATATTTGTATTGGAAGAACTACCCACGTCACAAGGATCTAACTCTCAGCTTATAGATAAACTCTATTTCTTGTGGATCTTTCGGTTATTTGTATGTCTGGCTAGTACAATTGGTGTTAATGCGTACATTCCAAAGATTTTTTCCCGGATACTCCAAATAGAAAATTGACCTGAACTTAATACTCGGTTTACCCTACCCACAGCAGTTCTCTTTCGTGCACCCAAAAATGTCCTAATAGTTTAAACAGACTAGTAAAAACACACGTATGTGTTTGTTTTGAACATGTTTATAGCAATTAACTATATTTCAATGTCTTTTCTCATGCTTGCCGGTACATCCTTACTGTAACACAATTTATATAATCTATCATTTACACAGCTATTCCCGAGTTTCCTCTCCCTGCGCCAAAGCATAAAAAGAAAAAGAAAAAGAGGAATCAACGACTGAAGACACTTCCTAGCTTGACCCAAGCACCACAGCCGTTCCCTGCGCACATACCGTCATACCTCCCACCCTTTCCGCCCAGACACAGCTACCAGTACACACCTGTAGGTTCTATTTACATCAATGCGTGGTTTTGAAAATTGGTATACACATGTACGCGCACACCTAAACGAAAAGTCTTAGATGTTCAAATTTCGTAGTATTCAATTCATGAAAGAGTATGTGCGATTAGACCACTTGAGTTGTTTGTTGCATTCCAAATATTCAATATTGATCTTATACATAATAGACGTATCCAAAACTGGAACGGGATCCCGGAGATGTTCGCAATCAGCAGAGCCATGAGAAATGTTCGATAGAACAAGGCCTGTCAACATTCGCCATTAAGACCAAGTCTCAACCCTTAGTTGTATTGAAACCCGACACGAATATAGGTAATATACATACGCTTTTGCGCATATAGTTTGTTTGCTGCTGTTAGACCCTACAATATATGAGGTAGATATATATAATCAAAAGATATAACCTGCACATGTACATATATATTCAAACATATCCCAACTTTGTATATTCAAGTTTTAACCCTTAATAGTGAAATACGACGCATTGGTAAGATACATGATTTTGTACCCTTAATTGTTTGTTGCTGTGTATAATACTGTGGTAAGTAATATTGCACGTTGCATATTTAGGCTTTCCAGAAATTACAAGAACGTGTACGTCAACAATTATTACAGGATTGTGTAGTGTATAATATGTATATATGTTGTATGGACATGTTATCTCGTCAGCTACTTCTGTTCACAAATTGCTATCACGATCCTTTTCCCTTTTATGCAGCCATGCTTACAGCGCCAATAGCACCAGCGTATCTAAATGTACTCATTGCGAATAATGGCGCCGTTTATGAAACTATTTCTGATTCTAATAGTAAGTATACACACCTGTTTGATGTGAGTGGGTGCCTTGTTTGTGTACTTGGTTGATGTGAGTGGGTGTCCTGGTTGTGTGCGAAATCTGGGTATCGGAATATTAATATAAGGAAAGATATCTGTAGGTTCGACATTATCCGCCTCCGAGTCGTGTTAATATCTTCTGTGCTTGTGACAACGCTGTTTGTAAGATTTTGCGTAGTCCGACGCATTATAAACTTTAGAAAACATGTATGCACTTACAGGTACCATACCCACCATAATTGAACCTTCAAGTAACGATATGGACACCAATGCTGGGCTTGAGGCCACTGGGGTGTCTGATCGTGGTGTAGTCCCGGGAACCTCACATGCATCTGACGTTGAGAGTATAGGCCATATGTCCACACCCACAGTCACAACAAAAAATACAGCACCAGATTCATTGAGTGTTGAGAAGCCTGTCCCTCCATAAAGGTTCCACATGGTGTAAAACGACAACATGCTTCCCCATGCAACACAATTGTACAGAATATGTGCAGAACATACGCCCACAAAAAGAACATTCGCACGCAATTATTCTTATCCTCTTATGCTCTTCACATTGTGAAAGGAGCCACTAACGCACCGTTTGCTACACGCGGTACGCAGACATAATATTGTTTATGTGCTTGGACTTTCGACTAGGCACTTATAATTCACTAATGATAAAAAGGCATCAAATTTTATGGAAATGACTTCATTGTGGATAAAAGAATCATCGCACGTATGTAGAATTGAGGTTTCTCTACAAGGTTTACTTTTTGCATCGTGTGTGGCATTCTTATTTTTAGCAAAAGGCTCAGAAATCCTTTGGATGTTCAAGTACGCATCATGATGTACTCAAGTCATTTCCGTGTCATGAAGGACAAGTGTCATGGGTCGATTTAAATATGATTCAAAGATTGATATGCTACAACAGAAGTCGTTATCTCGCACGTAATGAAAGGAAAAAAGTAGCAATGAATGAGAATGAACGTAATCATCGTTGAATTTCTTTCGTAATGGAGGCAACACTATTTATACTGGTCTGCGTATCCGTCGACTATAATTATCCTCGGCTTATATGGACAAAAACGAGTTTCTCCGCGCTTCGTTGGAAGTGAAGAGACAGGACTGAGTAATTTACCATGTATAATATCTTTATATAGAGAATTTCAACCACTGGCTGATTGTCGTGTCATTTAACTTCAGGTAATTGTATGTTCACTGTATGGAATGGGATTCACTTTTACTCTACTCGTTTAGAATATACTTAATATTCAAAATTCCAATTTCTTGCAATTCCCAGTGGAGTATTTGGCAATGGATGTATATATAATAAATCGCAAGATCTACAACTTACCATTTAAAGCCCTTGCCGGAATAAAGAAGAATGAAACTTATAGACGTAGTTTTTTCTATGTATTATGTACGCGAGCCCTGAATCTCGCATATCACCGCTCTAAATTCGAGCGCATGTCATCAGATAATGAACAGACCACAGAATTGTGGACACTGCTGCTCTATTAACAGAACAACTGCTCATATCAACGCTATACAAGTAATCTCATTCATCAGGATATTTTCGATACGTGGTATATAAAGGGTATTGAAATACTGAGATGTATATAAAACAATGCTGTTGAATATACTACTTCATTTCGTCCCTAACCGATTAACTTTCGATTGTTGAATAAGCCTCTCTCCCAACATATATCAACTGGCTGAACTCTACGAAACCACAAGTATTGCTTGGTACTTCATGCACAAACGTTGTTTGGTTCATGCTTCTGTTTACGTGCTGGGCGATAAGCGACGAATCTAGCCCAGAGTTCCACAGCAACACCACGACAATAAGCACAATGAATGCCACAGGAACAGGGACAGTCGTGTTTAACAAAGTGCACAGAGTGGTGAACATCCCACACAAACGCTCACTTGTACTCTTCGTGCTCGCCATGATAGTTGTTTCTTCCGTAGTGTGTGGTTAAAGTGAAATATATGGATTAGAATAAGTCTACCGTCATAAAATATGATGAGTTCGACACCTGTATAAATACAATATTTTTTTGACGTAATTAACATACTTTTGCGACTCCTCTTAACGTATGGTTGAATTGTTTCGATCATCTCAGTCATCGCTTGTTTAAATCCTTTTCCTGCTCCATTTTCAATGGCCCTTGCCATCATCGTACTCTTTACGAAGTTGACATTTCCACTTACAGAAATACTACTGCTGGTTGGATCCACACATGTCATAATATATCGAAGCTATTCCAGTAGAGCATAATGTGTGGAGGTGGCTGTGTTACAGATGCTATGTGCCTATGAAATTAGCAACGTTTCAATGTACTTATCAACGGATAGTGCGAGAACTCCAAATTTACATACCTCAGAGGAAAATGAGCTACCATACGGAACTTCTGGTGTCTGAACTTCTACCTCTACTACTATCAAACCGGGAACTGGGCTTGTACGCCTGAATGTTTCTGTGACTCTGTTTGCTTTGACTATGCCCGATGCAGGCATGATATATTCAAGTACCTTTTTTTCTCCTGTCGACTATGAGTGATAAAGTGAATGTGGTATGTATGTGAACGTAAAAATATGTTTCATTCCAAAAGATTCATCGTACATAACTACTAGTGGGACGATCAGAAATACTTGCTTACACAAACTGTCAAAAAGGTCTTTCAAAAACGTCGTACATGCGTACATACATCTTCAAGCAGTTCCCAGGATGTCATGTTGATTTCCGTATAGTTCCGCTGTGCATGCAGGGCAGCTATTACATGCATTGAATGAATGATATTAATGGTATATGTCAGTACTTGTATTCTAAAGGATTTTATAGATATGCAAACGAATAACATGGTGTGATATTGTATGTTCAACAATCGATATTCTTGTATGTCTGTATGTATTCGCTTGTTTCGCACGTACGCATGTTTATGTATATACATTTTACTTTGTATGTCTGTATGTGTGTTCGTTTGTGTAAGCATGTACGCATGTTTATGTATATATGTATGTGTGCTTGTGTCTGCATAACGTAAACACATAAATAAACACTAAAACATGCTAGAATATCTCCAAACACTGCTCTACGATTCAAGCAGCCCATTATTGGCACCAATATCTAATGTAATGTATGCGTATATCAGTGAGTATGAGTGTGAGAGATGCCAGATTAGGCCATTCAAAATAGGTTTCTATCACGCACACATATATACCTACAAAAGCAGAGCCTTCTCCAAACACTAAACGATTAAGCTTAGTCAGACTACATGGTATCTTTTCTTGAATTAACAAATTTGCGTGGTGTGGAGGTATGTCAGCGGGTGCTGGTGCAACAGTCCCGGCAGCATCTCCCTCATCCTCTCCACACAAATCGGGGCCCATATCTTCGTCTGCAGGTGCTGGTATGAGTGACAGTACTACACACACCCATCCAGGTTTGTAGCTCTTTGCTTGCAGTCGTAAGGGTAGGCGCCTGGGTTTGCTGAGTTTAAGCCATAGTTTGATTGGTTTGCTGGAGAGAGGGTCGAT
The DNA here is from genome assembly GCA_033442365.1 of Creolimax fragrantissima. Lineage (NCBI taxonomy): Eukaryota > Ichthyosporea > Ichthyophonida > Creolimax > Creolimax fragrantissima. Next base: position 388,044 of record JAWQFL010000005.1, read on the forward strand.
TTGACGTATGGCAGTGGGATCAATGTCGTCGTTCTGTTGTGTGTTCATTTGTATATTTTGCTTTCATAATTTCAACATGAATGTATAAGGACATTCAAACAAACTTTGTTCATATGTATGTACGAGTACATCACATTCCATAAGGTATAGCACTATGCTCGAGTTAAACTAGCGCACTCAAATACGCAGAACTACATATATCAACGCCTACATGTATTCATATACACGTAAGTGTACACCAAAATGCTGCCATACACCTTTTCTAAGGCCACGATAGCAGGTCCACTGGCGACGGCTTCCTCAACGGTAGTATCGTCAGGTACACAATCTAGCATTGGTACAAACCGGACAGGAAAGCTAATTTGTCCTATCTTATGATCCACAACTACACCTGCCGCCGCTGTAAATACAAACATTGTAAGATGACCGTGTGTGTGTGTTACTGCATATAAAATCATATTACTAGAGATGGGTTTACGCAGTACGATTCGATCTCATGTCAAAATTTAATAGTCATAAAATAAGTTATGTACAAAAGAACATGTACTTCTTTTGCGTATCACCGACCTATTCGTTTATTGCATGCTGATACATTATTTACAAGTAAGCAACACATGCTTGCTCGTATTTTACGTATACATATCATCAAGTACACACTTACATGTCGTTACGTATACTTTAAAGGTAATTTTGTCGTTCTGGTCGCTTATTCGGTCCAACTCCATAGATTGATTCCATTTGGGCACTGTATGGCTATTGCTACCGTAATCAGATTTTTCTCCCACTGCATTTGTTTTATGCTTCTCATCATGATTCTTCCCATCCATGCCACTATTGACAGACACGTACGTTCGAGGCTTGTGCCCAGAGGGCCATGATGGAAGACCCTGTTTGTTTGTTTTCCGTCAATGATGTTTTTCATATAACTTGGTTGAGTTGTGGGTATTCACATATGTGCGCGTGCGTGCAAACGTTTATATGTACATATCATCTTGATATTCGCACTGTAATACTTTTAGGTTATGTGAATAACTATTCTTTGTTTTCTTTCGGTCGCGTATGAACAATATAAATACATAAATAGTGCTCATAATAGCACAAATCCAGTGTTTTTCATACGATGAGTAGTTGTGAGAGAATACATATATACTGTTATATATAAACACATACAGACATATACACCGCAATTGCTACATTGGTATAGATACCTTAGCCTCTACAACAACAGCTCTAACACGCCATCCATCTTCCACTTTCCATTGTGGCTCAAAGTGCGGCATCTCGGAATAAGCCGGACTAGGCATAGCTAGCCCCACGGCCAACGATGCAGCAGTAGATGGGCATATTAATGCAGATTTGGTCGAAACATGTGCTAGTTTGTTAACTGGACTAGGAATCTGACCTCCACTGTGGTTAGCAAATGAATTCATTCAAAAATAATTTGTGAACATGAGAAAAAGATCACGTTTATGTGGTGCTGGTTACTGTATGTTTGTACAATTTCAAACTCGTAGTGCACGCAAACAATCCACAATTAAGTAGCGATTGATTATGTGGAGTGAACTAATCAATGCGCTTGATCATAATTTGCTTGCCATCCGAAGAAAAGTATAGCTTATAGATTACTCTATATACAAGTTCATGTGTATTCCATGTGTACATACATCGCAGCACCTGCATTCACACAATTGAAACCGTGGACTAGACCGTTAAGTTTTAATTTCTATATATAACACTTGGATATATACCTTACACGTGAAGCGTTAGAGGCACTCGATGCAGTGAGTTTGGTATCAGATTGTACTGGTGATCTTTCACTTTCACTACAGCTCCCATGGTCTGAATTTTCATATGGCACATGGGACTTTCTCTTCCTTTTGTTACAAAGTATTTTGGTACACAAATTGTAGAAAAATTAAAAGTGGATATGCGTTCATATGTTTCCATGTGTATGCATGAAGCATTTACATATATATGAAAGGGTTTACTTTTGCTTATATACATACTTGTCTTTGCCTTTGAACTCCTTATCAAAAGATGCACTAATACGCTTCATAGCCTCTGAAATCTTGTTCTTACGTGAATTGGGGCTTTTTTGGTCTGAAATAGTATCTGAATGCGTCCAATATAAAAGTGAGGCAAATGTTACATACAACTTGAAGGTCATGTAGCGTTTCTGCAGGAAAACATTCTATCCCTCATACTGTAAGATAATGTACATAAATACATTATTGTCGCACCATCAAACAATAAGTTCTTGCTGAGGGCGGGAGAATAGCGAGTAGGAATATACCTTTTTCTTTCTTGTGCGAGAAAGTATCGTCACTGTTACTGTTATTCACATACACTTCATTAATCTTCAGCTGAACACTGTCGTTGTTCTCCATGTCTAGGGATGCACTATCTTTAGAGCATTTGTTCCTATATTCTCGTGCGCAAATTAATTGTACTTAGCTTATCATACGAGATGTGCTGCTGGTATGGAATCAGAACTTGGAAATCAGGATGAGAAGGAATTCCCAGGCAATCAACGTAGACATTTTAACTAATCTATTATGTAGTAATCAGATTCCTTCGGACGTTGCCAATGTAGGAAAGGCAAACGAAACGTCCTGTTTTCATTTCCAAACCTCTACACTTATGTTACACACGCAAGTACAAGTTTGCGCATTAGACTATCTATTTATACAACGCAAATAATAGAACTCGTGCATTCAAGTATTACACCGAACTAGTCCTACAAGACACTATAGCTCGTAAGACTGTAGGCCAGATATTAAAATTTCTGCATCTCCAACCAATCAATTCGATAAATAAATCGTGTTGCTTTGTTCAGCGACCTAAGCACCATTATACACGCAAACATAAAAATAAATCCGTCCATTAACTGAACTACAACTGCTCCGGCACACTATTAGAAACGGTAATGCTGAGCAGGCATGTACTTGGTAACATGGACATACGCTCTTTAAAAGCTTGTGCAAAGCCAGACAAGGAAACTTACTCACAGCTAAAATATAGCCACACACATAAGCACCGACTTACTCAACGTTCTCGTTAAACGTTTCTGGTAGACCAGAGTGGACAGTAGACGCAGTTATGGTAATGTCGCTTGACACTTCGTAAATCGATTCTGTCTCACAAGTGACATTGTTTGTCGGTGTTTTCTTACCTGTTGACTTCAATTGTCAGTATATGTATGTAAGAAATACATTCGTGCATGTGTATATACAGCAAACTCTTTGTATTTATTAATGAGACTTACAACTTGTTGATCTATTGTAATACATGTTTTGAGATGAATCCTATATTACAGATATATTTGTTTGTCCGTGAAGAATTGGAGGGAGCATTGTTCACGGTAACATTTTTGTACGTGTGTTATGCTCGAGCGTCAAGCTCTTGTTTTTTTATCTGATACATATCTTACATATGTGGCAAGGATTATACTTACATATTGATTGAAAGTGTTGCATGGGAAGCAAGATAGATGTAAGTATACAATAACACGTGTACGTACATATGTACTGGAAAAACGATCAAATCTACAATTAAACAAGCGTGCAAATGCAAATAATACACATAGTTGATACACATAGCTGCCTTCATCAACTAACATTGACTGGCAAACTATATGAATACCTACTACCTACCACCGTACATGCAAACCCAAATGAAAACCGTATAGTACCGTGACTAGAACATGATGTGTATCACAGCCCAACGGTACCCAACGGTATAATAAAAAATACATATTCACAAATCTTGTATATACCTTTCTAAGAAACGCTTCTGTAGCGCGATGTAACGAACTGCCTCTGTTTTCTAATTTGGCAGATTCATTTGGCCTCTCTGCTTTTATATATCATACATGTGTGAGTTTCTATATGATAAACCTGAGTACTAGTACGTTGTGATACATGTGTGCGTATCTCGAGCACATTACATATATAAGAGCAAAAATGGTATTCAAGTATTCTATTTGTACTGTGTATGAACATGAGTGTTACCAACATGTACGTGTATATTGTATCGGCAAATACGCATCGTGAGTGCCAGTAGAAAGTAGGACTACAATGAATAGTCGTATAGTACCTATACTAACCTGGATTTTTCAAGCCTTCCAGGGCAGCACTAGATTTGACTCTCATTTTCATGGATTGACTGAGCTTAACGACTACGCGGGATGTTTCTATTGTAATCTTTTACTACATATAGACGAAGAATCGGTAAGATATGTAGTGAGGCATTTGTCTTCACAGCACCAGGTCTTCTGAGCGTGTTGAGTGATTTGGATCTCGTAAACTCCGACGTCCCAGAAGTGAAAAATTGTACGGGTGCGAGGGTGCTACATATATGAGTTGAGGATGATTTATTCTAGAGCGTTCGTGATGATATCCTTATGTGAGACTTTGGCTGCGCGCTGTATGTTGTGCGGGCACATATACACATTGCATTTTGTGTGTAGAGCTTTGAATTTTTTTAGTGATGACAACAATTGTTCGTGCGTTGATTCCAAAGATAAGCTTTTCATTAATTGTCCCTTACTGTCGATCCGTTTGTGTCGGTAAGCGAAAATAGTTCAATAGAACTGAAAACTAACTAGTCCAGCTAACGATATTTATTAAGTTTATAAATAGAAGCAATACAAGAACGACTACAACTCGAATATTATATGAATAGCTTTTATTTTGGTGTTGGAGCATATAAGTGCTTAGCATTTATGTTAGATACTCGCATGGGTCTACCCCGTTGTTTTGCATAAGACGTACAGTCTAGGCTCGTCCCAGACTATACTGTTTACCCCAATAGGTAACTTGCACGTTTTGACTTCTTGTAAGATGTTCGTCTGCTCTACCAGGACAGTGTTCTTGCTGTCAGTGAAATCAATTCATTTATTCAACAAAAGAGCTTCTAGTATTGACTAGCCTTGTTGTAAGAATAAGTTGCAATGTCAGGTACACGCCAATATACATTGTTTAACAACCCGGTTGCTGGCTTGACCTTGTGATCCTCCCATTTGAAATTTCTCTCACTTTTCTCCTTTAGGTAAGAAGTATTGTAATTTTCCTTTCCGGGGTACAAACGGTCATGTTCATAGGTTCTACTGTTTAGTACAACTCAAATAAGTGAATAACACACGAAAATTACGTCAAATCATTTTGATAACTTCACCCCAATTATAACTCAGAACTTGAAATAGTCCGTAATAGCGTTTACGGTATGGCCTACCACAACAACCCCTGGTGGCTTGACTCCCTCTTTCTCGGCTACTTCCGCAATGTCTTCAAGTGTTGATTCGAATACTCTCTGCCCTAAGCAGGATGCTTTCTCAATAATAGCGGCTGGCGTGTCTTTGGGGAACCCGGATTCACTTATCAGCCGTCTAGTAAGCGACCTCAGTCGCCCTATTGACATTAAAAACACAGTTGTGCGATTTGGAGCGTATGGAGGGAGGTCGGGTACGGTGTCATTCTTTCCGTGAGCAGTAGCGATGAGCAATTGGTCAGCCACACCTCGATGGGTAAGAGGGATTCCGGCGAGTAGAGGCGCGCTTAAGGAGCTTGAAATGCCAGGTACAACTGCTGGATTGATGCTGAATCTTCTGAAATAGTTGACTTCTTCCCCACCACGGCCAAACAAAAATGGATCCCCATTCTTTAAACGGACGACCCTCAGCCCTTTCCAAACACCTTCCAGACACCAATTCATGAGCTCAATCTGTGCAGCGTCGGCGTTACCGGGGTACTTATGAGCAATCTTCAACTCTCCCTCCACAAGCTGTAGAATCTCTTGGGGAATTAGACGATCGGAAACCACCAGGTCTGCCGTTGTCAAATGTCTGTGTGCCGCGACAGTTAGTAAATCGGGGTCTCCCGGACCAGAGCCCACGAGGAAGAGCGTACCCCTTGGCTGTCTGATGGCACTACTGGTATTAAATTCAATTTGCGCTTCGTGATGAAACACGTCAAGGACGACATCTTCGATCATGAGGGAATCAATTGACCGTGTGACAATGTCACCAAAATCTTGCAGGTTAGGTGGCATGTTTTGTAGTATCACAACACAAAAACTCTGTTTGTGGATATCACAACTTCTCTACGGGCCAGTAACCAATATATAATTCTTATTGCATACTTCAAAACATATTGGACTGCTTGAAAGAGATAGAATGATCGTGTCAGTGACTCTTATATGTATTCTCAATGAAGAAATCCAACAAGGCAAACTTACTTAAATCCTTGTTTCAATAATAACATTATTGATGAAATAACGACTCTTGAAATTCAAGAAGCCACTTTACTTCCCATTCGCGTGCAGAAACTTGGCAGAGTGAAAAATCGTAATTGCTGAGGAAAAGGTGGTCGACACATCTGAGGCTGATCACACTCTACGCAATAAGTCCAAAAAAAAATAAGCATTGGCTGCCATATTCGTGCTTCTAACGGTGTGAGTTCTTTTAGTGTTAAAGCTCTACCGATGCGCCAATATATGACCACTATTTTTCAAATTCCAATGTCACCGATGTAATGCCTGACGAATTATATAGTATATCGTCAGAATAATTAGGCTTAGGAATCACATGCTGATCAAATTTTCGATAGCCACATTTTAGATAAAAATGCACGTGCCTCTCTGTGGCGGTTGTCAGCAATGTGACAGCTGAAGATCTATTTTTCCTCAACTAATACGATTTCTCCCAGCGAATGACAAGTAGGATTAGCCGGGCACCATATTGTGAGAGCCTTTTTTGTATTCAAGGCTTCTAGATGTTATGTGCATACTGTATGAGGATTTAAGGGTTCACTTTTGGTTTTTTTTCTGTCTAACAGTAGTCGAAAAGGATAACATAACATTTCAAAATCTTTTGCCCACCAACTCGATAATCTTGTGAAAAGGGTTAAGCTAACTGTTTGCTTCACACTGTCCAATATGAAATTGTTATCGAAATCATCCGGGGATGGGGACAAGAAGAACAACGAATCCGTGACGGGACCAGACACTGCCGACGAGCCTGTATCTGGGTGCATTAACTTGGATACGAGCGGCGATGACTTGACTTCTAAGGTAGCGTTGTCTAAAGCAAAGTCAATCTCGAAACTTGACGAGAAGGATGAAATGAGGATCACTGGTGATGACAAGGTCCCTGTTCGCGTCGATATCGAAGCATCCACGTACTCCCAGCTGCCGATAGACCTTTTGCAGCAGCCAGATGCGCCAGAGTCAGGGAGGCTTTACCATCTGCCCGTGGATCCCCTACAAGAAGATAGAGCAACAAAGATTGTGTTATTCAGCGCCAAGAGACCGCACATGCGAGCGTTTCACTTCGCCTGGTTCTCTTTCTTTTGTGCTTTCTTGGGATGGTTCTCGCTTCCGCCCTTGTTCCCTACGATCAAGAAAGAACTTGGACTTAGCAAAACTGATATTACTACTTCCAACATTTTGGCTGTGAGCAGTACGATGGTAGCCCGGCTGTTGATTGGACCCGTCTGCGACAAGTTTGGTCCTCGTCGTGTTCAAATGGTTCTCTTGTGCACAGGCTGTATTACCGTTACTTGTGCCATGGCCGTGAATGACTTGGTCGGCTTGTGTGTAGTTCGTTTTTTTATCGGATTCATCGGATGCGCGTTCGTATGTACGCAACTTTGGACTTCCAATATGTTTGCCAAGGAGATTGTAGGTACGGCTAACGCACTGTCCGGCGGATGGGGTAACCTTGGAGGCGGTGCCGCCTACTTGATCATGCCAGGCGTATTCGACTTGATTACCCTCAACGGCACGGTTTCGGACAATATCGGATGGCGTCTAGCGCTCCTGTTTCCGGCCTTGATGATGCTTGTCGTGGGTCTTCTACTGTTTTTCTTCAGCGACGACACCCCTCACGGTAAAAGCAGTATCAAACACAAGAAGGACGATGATCTAGAGGTTCCGGAGGATACTCAGCCAACAGGAGGTGATATTTCACCTGAATCAAAAAACATCATGTCAGGAATCCAAGCTGTGTCTAGCACTGGCAGTATCGCCTACTCCAAGCAAACAGCAGAGAAGCCACTGGGCGCCGGTGCGCTCTTAAAGATTGCTCTCACTAATCCAACTACCTGGATCCTCCTTTTTCAGTACGCATGCTGCTTTGGTGTAGAGTTGACTATCAACAACGTCATTGGTTCCTATTTTTTTGAAGACTTCAAGAAAGACGACTGCGTGGAGACATATGAGGACGAATGCGCTCAATTAACGCAAAGTACAGCTGGTGTAGTAGCCTCTCTCTTTGGATTAATGAACCTGTTCGCTCGTGCGTTGGGTGGATGGATATCAGACAAAGCAATGGCGCGCTGGGCTATGCGAGGACGCGTTGCTGTGTTATTTCTCGCAATTCTTGGAGCTGGCCTTGTCCTCATCGCTTTCTCTTTCATTACAAACATCTGGTTCGCCACATGTATCCTGGTGATCTTCTCTATCTTTGTCCAATCTGCTGAGGGTGCAACATTCGGAATCGTGCCGTATGTTATGCCGAAGTACACCGGCACTATCGCCGGAGCTGTTGGTGCCGGAGGCAATCTGGGTGCCATTTGCTGGGGATTCCTCTTCAGAGCCATCGAAGATCGACAAACGGCAATGTTGTACCTTGGCTGTATCGTTGCGGGCATGGCATTCTTGAACATATTCATTCGTGTCGATCCACTCGTATCAACAGAAGAAGAAAACGAACATGTGGCAACAACCCAACACCAAAAGTGAAAATGATTCCCTACAGTTGATGAGAGGGACATATCCATATACTGCAAGCTGAAGGTCGTGAGGACGCGAATTCACCAAAAATCCCCTGCAGTTAGATATCATTGTTATACAATTACTTAGAAACAATTCTAATACTAATATATATGTACGATTAAAGCTGATTATTTTACTCTTGCATATTTGGTTGTTTTTGTCAAGTTCTCCCTTCCTTTGTTCTAAAAAGTACCCTTACTTATTGTCTCATAAGATAAATGCAGTCTTCTTTCAGCTCGATTTACCAAACATTGAAGAGATTAAGGTTTGTTTGTTATTCTTATTTCATTTCTGCTTGAGAAATATACACATTATGTGTGTATAAAAATGATAAGAGACGAGCTTGTGGCGAATTCGCCGAATAGCTTCCGCACTGTAGTTCGATTTTCATGTTTATACATTTACTTAACAGTACTAAGAGTTTATGTACGTATTAAAACTGATTATTTTGCTCTTGTATATTCTGTTGTTTTAGTCGAGGTCTACCTACGTTTCCTCTTAAAAGTTCATTTACATTTTGTCTCACAAATAGATAAATGCTGTCTTCTTTCAGCGTAAGTTACCAATTTTTTTTGAAGATTTAGGATTTGTTCGTTATTGTTAGGTTACTATTGCTTTGGAAATATACATGTGTATAAATGCATTTTCAGGTGTATTTATTGAAGACAATATACACGAAAATTTATTCTCCGCCCTTATATAACTTAAGACATACAAATAGATATAAACGCTGCTACTAGTGAACTCCCTGCCAAGTTGTCTGCAAAACACTCTTCACAGTTGGCACACATCCACCACACCCCGTTCCCGCCTTGGTGCACGCCTTGAGGTTCTCGATGTCACAGATGCCCTTTTCCTCGATAGCCTCCTTAATCTCTCTTTTGGTAACATTATTGCAGAAACACACCACCGCATCCTCAGAGATCGGTACATCGTCGGCGCTACTCCTCTTTCCCATGAGCACCTCGCTGGGCGGAATTGTCAATGGGGCCTTGGACTGCACGAGTGACAATAATTGAGTGTAGTCACTTGCGTCGCCAACGAGAATTCCACCAGTGAGATGCTTTGCATCTTTGCTAAAGTAGAGCTTCTTATATATGCCTTCCATGTTGTTTTTGTAGATCAACTGAACAACCTCGTTGTCATCTTCGCTTGGGCAGAAGTCACCAAAAACCGCGACATCCACTCCAAGCAGCTTTAAACGAGTTGACATGTCACTACCAGTAAATGTCTTCTCCTTAACCTCTTCGTTCATCTGGATTTGTGAGTTCGAGTAGATCATACGCCAGGCCAAAATATCTGCCATGTGATAACCTGGTGCTACTAATCCGTATAGCCTGTCGTTGTGGTTTACGCACTCTCCGATGGCGTAGATATCAGGCAGATTTGTAGCCAAATAGTCGTCCACAATAATGCCGCCTCCTTTGTGCGCTTCCTGCACCTCGAAGCCAGAGATTCTAGCAACGTCGTCGCGTGGACGAACGCCCGTCGCAAGTATCACCAACTGCACATCGAGCAGATCTTCACCCTCCCCGAAGGACAGGCCAGTCACTCTTCCTTTTGAATCACCAACGATCTCTTTGCATCGCTTTCCTAGCATGCATTTAATACCTAGTTCCTCGACTTTGCGCTGCAGGATCTCAGCTCCATCATCGTCCAGTTGTCGACACATCAAGCGCGGTGCCGTTTCAACCACATACACAGTCAGCCCTTGTTCCATAAGGGCTTTCGCAGCTTCCAGTCCGAGAAGCCCACCACCTAGCACTGCAGCAGATGTGACAGGACGTGACGACCTTTTGTCGTTCTTGTTACAGCTGCCGTTGATGGCCATACGTGAAGAACTGCGCGTCCTCCTGGATTCCCCGAAATCGTCTTCAATGAACGCAAGTATGTCTTCCAGGTCTTGTAATGTTCGGTAGACTAGCACCCCGTGATGCTTGTGTCCTGGCACAGGGGGAACAAAGGCATAACTGCCGGTCGCCATAACCAAGTAGTCGTATGACATTGGTGTTTGCTCTGAATCAGCCATTATCACGCGTTTGGAATCGTGGTCAATGGACCTCACTTGCCGATTCAAGTGCACTGTGACGCCTTCATCCTCGTACCAACTATCCTCTGCCAGGTATAGCTTGCGTTCGTTGCGATGCTCAAAGTATTCCGTCAACCGCATGCGATTGTAGTGACGTCTGGACTCCTCGCCCACACAAGTGATGTGATAGTTGTTCTCTCTGTCGTACTTTCTTAGTTTCTCACAGAAGCGTTGTCCCACCATACCATTCCCAACGACAACAACGTTCCATCGTGGCTTAGAGACATTTCGTTTTGGTTTCGTCGCTACCGCTCCCTTTCTCGACGCTGTAGCCGTACCCTCCCTCGCTACTTTACCAATACAGAACGAAAACAGTTGCTTGTACGATGACTCACTTGAATGGATGTCGTGAAACTCCTTGGTAGCGTTTTTTCCAGCATGGATAAGGATGCTTGTGGCGCCTCCCGGGTGGACATCCAGAAACTTGGTGCAGTCGTATACGAAATCATCCACCACAATCCAACAGTCATCCTTACTATTGTGCTTGGCAACCTCTTCCATACTGAACGCATGCGCTAGCAAAGCGGTAGTCTCGTGCTGTGTCAGTCGAACTTTCACCTCCTTCCTTTGAGCTGACGCCTTCTTTGTACCCCCGGGTTCCATCCACGGAAGTTCAAAGTTGGTGCTCATCCATCCGGGTATCTCCAGCTTTTGTTCTTCGGTGATGTCGTGGTTTGTAGGGTGTTGAAACTGGATATGATTCTTTGCGTTGTCAATCTTACCGTAAACACGAAACCAATGGTTGTTCATCATACCCATGAGATTCCAAATTATATACTCGGGTTGAGTGTTCTGTGAATCGTCCCAGGCGCGCACCACCAGCGTAACCTCGGTCGACGATAGCCCCTTTTTGACCAACTCCTTCAACGACACCGGGCAGCTCCAAAACGTCCAGCACCACTGCTTTCCATACTCTGTCAGCGGAGTTTTCTCCGAGCTATGCATTGTTGCCATCATCCAGGTTTTACCGTGATCAATAGAGACCTCGATGCGCTTTATAGGTCGACCTCCTCCGTTGTACGCATATCCCTTGCATACATACTCCTCGTCTGAGTCATCCTTCGGCACTGGCAGTGTTTCGCCGTGTGCTGGGGAGGTGATGGTAGAGTTGATGTTGAGATGATTGATTACATACTCTGGCTTGCTCCACCAGTCGCCAGCAGCGGCAATCTCTCGGCTCAACACCGGGGGGGGCAAGACTCGGTTGTCATTAATGTGCCAGTAGTTGTCGGATTCGTGAGACTTTACCGTTATCTTGGCGAGCCATTTCACCATACGTCCTCCAATGTATCCGGGCAGAATAATGCGCAAGGGGTAGCCATGATCCGGCGGCAACAACTCATTGTTCATTTTATACGCGATCATCATGTCTTGGGCGGGATCCAGTGCCATAAGCAGAGGCACGCTAGTCCCGTAGATGCCCTTGTTTCCAATCTTTTCAACACCCTCGAAGTGAAGATGCAAGTGTTTCATCTTTTTCAACCCAACCTTTGATATCTTCGGATTCAAAGAATATCCACTCAGCTCCAACAGATACCACAGCGGTACACCTGTCCACACGGCCGTACTACATCCGGCAGCCCCCCAGTTAAAACCAATAGAAGCACGATTCAGGTTTTGTTCTTTGCGTCTGTTCCCAGCACACACCAACAGAACAGGTATAGACCTCTGATTCGGTAAGGCCACAATATCATCCATCGTATATACTAGTAACGTCGCTACATCTTCAGTAGCAGCACCCTTGTACTCGACCGAGACATTGAGCGAGTGCGTGTCCCAGTCCAGTTTTGGTACATGCCCATGGTTACGGACGTAGTGTAGGCCGTTCGTAGTGATCTCCCCATCAGCCATCAGCATTTGCAACGGCGCCTCACAGTTGAACGGAATCGTGCCGGTTAGGCTGATCAATTCTTTTCGCCTTGTCACCCACGCATCTGGTGTTGTCGCACTCGCTTCAGTTTGAGTTGTTAACATTTTAGTACTACCTCTACAATCTCTCTAACTTTAACTGGAGATGTTACTATGTTTCTTAGCTATATCTAGTTTCTCTAATGTGAATTATGATAAAACACACCAGTCTCCATGTAGTCAACCGTACACCAACAGATATTTTTACTATTATACCAACGTTGAGTTTTTCGAACTTTATTATTACCATGTGTATTCTTATGCATCCTATCTCTCTAGTGAACGCCTTCAGCAATTGTGTCATATTCGTAGCTGAACACACGTGAATAAGAGTTTGAGTCGAGAGTGCAAATATCTATCTCATAGTGCTCCCATATCAAAGTGACGTCAAAACTTGCTGCAGCGAATGCCCATCCGATAGAGATCTGAATGAAGGACTGATTACCTATGTTTATCAAATCCCATCGTGTCAGCTCTGATATACTTTGAAATAAATTCTTTCGTTCCTCTCAGCATTCGTGCTAGGCAAAGCACTATTACCTAATTGCAGGTCTCATTGGTACTTGACATAATGAATTGCGTAAAAATGAGTAAAAATGAGTAAATACGATGAACTCGTTTTGACGTTTTGCGGAGTCCCCCGAAGCAAAAGCATGAGCCATCACATTGTTGTTACAAACGCATATGACAGAAGTAGCTGTTTTCTGCTTCCATATGTGAATCAATTGGTACACTGCTGTACGTAGGTTACCAAGCCCGGTAACATGTGAGCGCAGATACGTTTCCAAATCCCCCTCCTTCTCTGGTACACACACAAGTCTAAACCACACCAACGACGTATATAGGCTAGTTGTCAGTCTTCCTCTAATACATTCATATTATTTATAGAGTGAGAATACATCCCATTCAAAATGACCGTGAAGGCAACCAAGCATGTGGTCATTATCGGGAATGGCATGGTGGGCCAGCGCTTTGCTGAAAAGCTGCGCAAGTACGACGTCGACGGAAATTTTAAGCTTACATGCATAGGAGAGGAGTCAAGACGTCACTATAACCGCATGCTCTTGACCGAGTATTTCGAACACAAGGAAGCCGAACAGCTCTACTTGGCCAAGAACGAATGGTACACAGAAAATGAAGTGGCGGTCGCCCTGAACATGCAGGTGGTGAAGATTGACACTGCTGAGAGGAAAATCATTCTGAAAGACTCAAGTGCACCATCAATAACCTACGACTACGTGGTGATGGCGACTGGATCCTACGCCTTTGTTCCGCCTGTGCCTGGCAGCGATTACATCGGTGTGTACGTCTACCGAACCCTGCAGGATCTAGATAACATGCTCTCGTACATCCATGACGCACCCGTCGAACCAGCTGTGCCCAATGTTAAAGCCGCCGCTGTGTTTGGTGGTGGTCTCTTAGGACTGGAGGCAGCGAAAGCGTTGAGAGATGAGGGATTAGAAGTCTACATTGTGGAGATGGCTCCGTGGCTCATGTGTCGCCAGCTGGATGAGCCCGGTGCAAATTTGCTCAAGGATAAGGTTGAGGAATTAGGAATACATGTTCACGTTGGGGCGAAATGTGGCATTATTGGCAACGACAATCGTGTGAGCGGATTAAAATTCGAGGATGGCAGTATCAAACCCATCGAAATGGTAGTATTTGCTTGTGGGATTCGTCCGCGTGACGAGGTGGCCAAGAGCTCTGGAGTAGCAGTTCACCACAGGGGTGGTATTCTAGTCGATGATGGACTTGCCACTAACATTGAGGGGATTTACGGCATCGGAGAGTGCGTTGTGCATCGCGAGCGCGTATATGGCCTCGTGAATCCTGGATATGCCATGGCTGACGTCCTAGCGCAGCGTCTGGCTCAGAAGCACTCGTCAATAAATGAGGAAGTAGATAAGAAGCACGCATTTGAGGGCGGTGATATGTCCACGAAACTGAAGCTGATGGGCGTGGATGTGGCTTCGTTTGGAAATTACAGTCCCGCCAAGGACTTGAAGCATATGCCGTTGGTGTACGACAACCCGGCCGAGGGAGTCTATAGAAAGCTTATCTTCTCCTCCGATGCTCAATATCTCCTCGGAGGAGTGTTGGTTGGGGATGCGTCCGACTATTCAAAGTTGTTGCTTACCGTTCAAACAAAGAAGAAGCTCAAGGACGTACCCAGTCTGTACCTTTTGGGAAAGGCCGCATCCAGCGGCAGCGGGCCCGTAGAGGATGATTTACCCGATGACGCACAAGTGTGTTCGTGTAACAACATCACCAAGGGAGATATTAAAAAGGCGATCCACGAGCAAGAGCTTACGTGCCTCAAAGATGTCAAGACGTGCACCACGGCGGGGACCGGGTGCGGTGGTTGTGTGCCGATGGTGAAGGACATATTGGACTTTGAGTTGAAGAAGATGGGAACCAAGGTAGACAACTCTCTGTGCGAGCACTTTGCGTTTACACGTAGGGAACTTTTTGATTTGATTCGCATCAAAGAGTACCGAACTTTCACCGCCGTCCTCAAGGCGTGCGGAACTGGCTTCGGGTGTGAGATCTGTAAACCCACTATTGCTTCCATCCTTGCTTCTCTTTACAATTCGCACATTCTCGAGGGAGAATTGTTTGCGTGCCAGGATTCTAATGACCGGTTCTTGGCCAATCTGCAAAAGAATGGGACATACTCTGTCATCCCCCGTGTCCCTGGAGGTGAGATCACACCGGAGAGGCTCAGGGTTATTGCTGAGGTAGGAAAAAAGTACGGGTTATACACCAAGCTCACTGGTGGACAACGTGTAGATCTGTTGGGAGCGATGGCCTGGCAGTTGCCCCACATCTGGAAGGAACTGGTTGACGCCGGCTTCGAGTCTGGTCACGCGTACGGGAAGGCGTTACGAACCGTGAAGAGTTGTGTGGGAAGCGCGTGGTGTCGCTATGGACGCGGAGATGCCGTGGGACTCGCGATCAAGCTGGAGGAAAGATACAGAGGTATTCGATCGCCGCACAAGCTTAAGGGAGGTGTATCTGGGTGCGTGCGCGAGTGTGCGGAGGCCCAGAGTAAGGATTTCGGACTGATTGCGACCGAGACTGGATACAATGTGTACGTGGGAGGCAACGGCGGGACCACACCCAAGCATGCTATCTTGTTCGCCTCGGAGATTAGCGAGGAGTTGGTCATCAAGTACCTGGATCGGTTCTTGATGTATTACATTCACACTGCTGATAGATTGGAGCGTACCGCAAAATGGCTGGCAAAGTTAGAGGGAGGCATTGAGCAACTAAGGAGAGTGGTCATTGACGACGCTCTGGGGATCGGAGAGACGCTGGACAAGCATATGGCGCTACTGATCGACACATACGTGTGCGAGTGGAAGAAGGTGGTCGATGATCCTAGCAAATGGGCGTACTTTGATCAGTTCCGCAACACGTCGGAAAAACAAACAATGATCGCGTATGAAAACACTCGGGATCAACCTCGCCCAGTAATGATTTCTTCGGGTGTACATGAACATGGGCACACGCTGGAGGACTATGCGAAGAGTGACATGTCTTGGGTGCCCGTTGGTGAGGCCAAGGACTACCCTGCCAACAGCGGGGCTACAATCTTGTACGGAAATACTCAGCTAGCATTGTTCCACACCGTCCGTAACTGGAATGGAATCGAGGAGGTCCAGTGGTACGCCGTACAAAACATGTGTCCACAATCAAACGCGTTTGTTCTCTCGCATGGCGTGGTAGGAGACTCGCACGGCAAGATGAAGGTTGCCTGCCCCTTACACAAAGCAGCTTTTGAGCTGAAGACCGGCAAGTGTTTGAGTACTGATGCAATGAAGCTGTATCAGTTCGACGCCAAGTGTGACAACAGTGGGAGACTGTTTGTTTTACTTCCCCCTACGAGCGTTGTTGATGAGGTGTTGGCAACGGAGAAGTATTTGAAAACGGATGTGAACGAGTACAAGCACCCCTCTGCGCGTGTGACCATGTGTTCGAACCCCAAAATGGATTGGTAAAGGAAGAGAGATGCGTAACGGGTGGGTATATCTGCTATATTAGCTCAAAACTGTGACTGTATTCTTTTTGGCCAGAATCTCATCGTTGGGAGCGGGAAACATACCCAGGTAGTCCCGGAGCTGGCCTTGCGGGACGCTCGGAGGAAATATATACTCCTTATCGTATTTCTGGTAGTGAAACTTACTAGGCAGAGTGATCAGATTAAAATGTATATCGTTTGAGTTTTTCTCGTCAACTGCGCTTCTAACATGCGTTTCTAAGAATTCCTCTCATCTTCTTGTGATTATCAGTGGAAATAATCCAAATCTAATTGTCGGCTACTACGTATTCTTCTAACTCAACTGGTGGTTTCGTAGTCAACTGTACTCGTGCAATCTACGATGCTCATCAACACCCCCATCTTTGTTTCGATAGTTTGGAAACAACATTAAAGCTCACTGCATATTCTGCCGTAAGAGGCATGTACTTTTAGCCCAAAAGTATTCGTGTTCCCAAGAAGCCAAGAAGTTGTTTATTTGTCCTAAGAGATCTTTAGTTCTATAGTGGGATTAAACTACTGACGAGGCCGTTTGATGTTTTTATGTTGATAGGCAGGTGTTAGGGACGTTTGATCACCATGTGGGTAAACGTCTTTGAACAATCAAACATAGACGTTGCGTATTACTACCTACTACAGAGTAGAAGATATAACCTGTCAATATGATCACTACCTAATAAAGTCTATATATCCCCACTTCTCTACATTGGGACGCTTGTCAGACGCGTCGTTGGAAAGAGGAAGGCAGAACAGAACAAAATGGACGAGTCCCAGTGCCTTGCCACTTTATTCCATCGCACAACAAAGTGACCAACTTAATCCACTTGGCAAACCTAGTGCTTGACCCCTCCCAACTTATGATGAAACCCTGCTTTGTGAACCGGCCTACGGTGCATTCACCCCTATAGTTTCTAGGTAATTAGAAAACGAAACGACACGATCTGGATGTCCGTCTATTTCTGGTGAACTACACACAGCTACTATATAACACGCAGGAAAAGACAAGCGGAAAAAGCCTTTCAGTACGAGATTGTTAAGCTGGATAATGATACCTGAATCTTGAAATTTAATAAAAGACTCTCAACAATAAAGTTGCCATGTTTGATCTCCCTAAGTGCTTCATTGTGACTGAAACGAATGGTGGAGTGGTTATTAACAAGGAATTGGCGGCAGAATAGGAGGACGAAACCTATAAGCCAACCGTCAGTCAACCGTCAATGACCAATATAGCTGACACTGTCGTGCGACTCAAGTGTCTTTGCATCAAGAAGTGAGGAGCAACGTGTGCTGAAAAGCAAATAAGAGGTACGGAGATGCTATTTAGCTCTAAATTGCTTTTCGCAGAATTTTAAGTTTTTGTCGATTTTGCTTCGAACATCCAAACGCACAGAAAAATTAGTCCCAATCGCTGAACTAGGGTTAAAATATTAGTGTCAATGTGCAATTGAACGGCTAAACGCACAGAAAAATTAGTCCACATCGTTAAACTTATATTGAAATATTAGTGTCATTATGCAATCGAACAGCAAAATGTACAGAAGAATTAGTCCTATGTCTTTGAACCTAGTTCAACGATCTTCTTGAATTAGTCGCAGGTTGACATGTAGTGTCACTCACTCACTTACTGTATGTCAAGTCATTGTGTCACACACACATACACACAAACACACTAATCATTTACATGTCACTGTGCATTTCTATGCGAATGACACTCTCTTGCACTGTTGTATGGCTCTGTGTGACATGTGCATGTCATGTGCATGTCACTCGCAGTGAACTCACAGTGAGTGATCGTATAATCGCTGCGCCACACGATAACACATTTCGACGATGAATAAATGAACAACTGAATGCATTGTACACGACCGTAATATTTCTTACAAAATGATTCTGATGCTTCGTAAGTGTAAGGATTGCCTGTACTAATGAGTTACACGTATAGACAGACAGACATGCATGCATAATTCTATTTCGCTGTTGGTTAATAATGCCGGGAGAATTGGATTCGCGAGTAGTTATTGCTTTGGATTTAGATTATTTTTACGCACAAGTCCATGAAATTTGCCTTCCAGGTGCTTGGAGAGAGAGAGGTGAAGCGCCTCCTCCAATAGGCGTTAAACAGAAACATATCATAGTTACAGCTAATTATCCAGCACGCGCACGGGGAGTAAGTAAACTTCAGTTGTTAACAGATGCAGTTTCAAAGTGCCCCGAGCTTATAGTTATTGATGGATCAGATTTGTGCCCGTATAGGGCGAAGAGTGCGGAAGTTGAGGCAGCGTTAAAGCATGCACTTAAATGTATCAGCCGCTTGGAAAATTCCTCCTCACGTGAAGACACTGGTAGAGTAGACGAGAAAGGTGGATATAACCATGTCACTAATGGTAGCCAGGTGAAACCTTCGCGTGCAGACGTGACATTGCCAACACCAACAAAGACCAAATCTGTTGATTTAGGCAGCGATGTCAGTGATGTCAGTGGTGCGAATATGGGTGTCATCACATCCCCTACAAAGTTCAATTGTATAGTGCAACGATTAGGAATGGATGAATGGTTCGTCGACATCACAAGTCTTGTAAAGATTATAATGAAAAACAAACAGCTGCGCATAGCGCAAGAAGCATGTACACTTTCTGATGACAGGATTAACGTCGTTGCTGGTAACAAGGACAATGTTCCTCTTCGTTTCAAGGTTGGACTTTGCATCGCATCTCACTTGCGACGTAGCGTATTGGAAAGCTCGAAACTAACATGTAGTGCAGGTGTATCTTCATCTAAAATGTTAGCAAAAATATCTGTAAATCATCGCAAACCTAATGGCGAATCTTTGTTTCTCCCAAGTTACGCTAGAAAATTCATGTCTCAGCGATGTGTCCGTGTTGTACCTGGCTGTGGATATAGGTACGCCAAACGTCTGCGTAAACATCTTAGGTTACTTGGCTTCAACTATGATGACAATAGGGGTCATAGTGTGCGAGATAATATAGTTGCTGATATGAATCTGAATGGGGATGGGATTGAGAACGCCAGTACTGAATGGTATGAAGACGACACAGAACCGATTTCTGAATATGAAGATAGTATGTCTGAAAGTGCGTACGAGGCACAGCGGAGGAGGCAGGCAGACCGTATAATATCTACGTCGAAGAACAGTTTTCCTCAATGCCAACAAGTCGTTAATGCCTTTTTGAATCCTTCTTCACTTGTACCAGAATGCGCTAACACCTCCAGTACCAATACATCTATATCTGCTCAAACATCTGCATCTTCTGATGGCAGTGTAGTGTATCAGGACTTGGTAGCACACACAAATCCCCGAATCGGTATAAACAAACTGGTGCATACAAAGATGTCGATATGTGCAGCACACCACGGTTTTACTGTTGACGAAGAACCATCTTTACCATCTACTGGTGTAGATCATATGAGCACCAGCGAGATTATGAGAATGTTGGATGTGCAGAGCTGTGCGCGTGTGCTTAAATGCAAGTACGGCGTGGCAGAGATGATCTTAATGAAGTGTTTGGGTGTGTGCACTGAACCTGTTCTGGAAAGCAGATTGCCTACCGTGATAAGCGTAGAGGATTCAATGCGGAAGAATACTTTTAAAACAAAGTTGGAGGTTCGTGCCAAAATGTTGAAGCTCGTAGATAGCATGCTCTTGCGCATGTGGAAAGATGTTGTTTCCAATAATCGTATACCATCAACATTGTTTGTGAGGTTTAGGAATTCCGGCGTTGACGATAAGAAAAACAAAATTTATCAAAACCGTCAGACCGGTCTACCACAGTCAGAGTTTGGGTCTGTATCACGTATGCTTGAGCTTGCAAAAGTTGCTCTAAACTGTGCTCAGCATGACGACAAGAATTTCGTTGATTCTAGTACACACGCAAGTACAGCCGTACGTGATGGTAGTGAGAAACCAAAAGATATGAGCTCACAAACCCACGGAGCAACCAGTTTGAAAAATGAATGCAACCACCTTCGGTTTGTACTTCTTCGGGAAGCCATGAGTCTGATTATGAAGTACTCACTAGTCAACCATGACCCTGAATCCATCACAAATTTGGCTGTGGGTGTGTCTGGTTTCAAAGTAAACAAGCTTGGAGGGGGTGCAGGAGGTGGTATTGAATCTTATATGACGTCGGATATGGTTGATGAAGCAGAAGGTAACCGTGGATACTGTTGCCCTATATGCGAAATCTCGTTTGTAGGTATGTTGAATACAGATATACACTACCACCTGGATGCGTGCGTTGATTTGAATACAGGAAATAGCCCATCTATCAATAACGCCAGAGTACGTGCACAGAGAAAGGAAATAGATTCACAATCTATGCCCAGTCCTAGTGGATTAAAAAGAAAACAATTAGAGTCAACTACATGCAGTGATACGGTTCCCGAGTTGGATAGAAAGAAAATAATGACTTCTTCCTCTGCATCTTTACTCGGAGAATCATTTTCTCCTAAGAGTGTAAGTTTTTGAGATACTGTGTACTGTTCAATATGCAACATGAACCTGTATGGGCTTTCCGTTGATATTGTTAACAAACACGTGCACTTATGCTTGGGTCACGGCGCTTTCCACTTAGACTGATGTTTAATAAAAGGTTTTTCGATGTTGAATTAAAACGAAATTTCACAACATTTGTATCCTTGGTCGCGATGCTTCAAGTTATGTTTATTTTCAGTTGAACATGAAAATTATATTAAGAACTGGTCCACATGCCCATATCAAGGTATTGTAAATTGTGAGGCTACATAGTTATTGAATTTGAATTGAAAAACACTTGCTCCTCTCCTATATCTTGAGTACCTTACAGTCCTTTAAATATACTTCATTTTCAAGTAGGCTACGGCAGAAGTGTGTACGACTAACAATGCCGCAGAATTCATTACATGCAGGCAGTGAAAGGACAGTGAACATTAACCGTGGTTGCTACACAATGTATTTCAGCGTTATTTTAGTATTACACGTTGCACTAATTACTAGTTATAATCTAATTAATACATGTATAAATTTTCGCCGTGGAATGCTAGTGACAAGATACAGAGCCACTGAACGACACACATCCCTTGATATGTGAATGTATATCCCCAGGATACGACGTTGCCAATGACACATGCATGGCCATTACACATGCTTGACTACTGCAAAGCTGAAATCCTCTCTCTGATTTCAAACAAGCTCAGTGCTGATAGCTAATTGTATTTTTTCAAACGAATGTATCATTGTTCTATTTTGCCAGTAACCTTCGAAGTGCGTGTGTGGTGGTTGAATGTTCCACTTTGGCTGGTGGCAACGATCTCAGGCACAAGCACAGTCACAGCCATATCATCAACAGCAAGCAGAAAATGAATTACTCATTGCTGGGTCTCCATCAGAAGGAATATCCGCAGTTCATCACTGTCGTTGCCTAATGTTCTCTTTGTTGAGTGTGGAAGAGGAATGTGGCACACAGGTTGCAATACTAACCTGAGAAATTACCTACTGTCCCTTTTTTTGAACACCAAAAGAGTGAGTGCGTAGTTAATCAAGATTATTTTATATGGATGGGAATATTGGGTTCCCATCCACATCCACTACCATATTTAATTCCTCGTCATTAAGCAGAAGAGGTTGATTTGTATTGATTTCTAGTGAATCTTCGAGAGAGGGTAATGTCTGTTGTACTTGAGGTTGAACGGAATTGTCTGAAGACGAATGATGTGCTATTTGGTGTATTTCTGGTGACAACAGAGGAAGCTGTTGTGGTATTGCCCGCTGTATTTGCGGCGGGGTGAATGAAGTATGGAACTCCGGGTTTTGAACGTTCAACGTTGGAAATGGTTGCTGAATGTCTTGCATTTGTCGTTGGCGTTCGAGTGGTTGTGCGAGCGTAAGATTCATACTGTCTAATGTGCTGTCAATGCTCGGCACATAAGATTCATCAAGAGCAGGAAGCCCTAGCCCTACATCATCCAGCAATGATAAATCAAGTTCATGCAGTGTAGGAGCGAGGCGTTCCCTGGTACTTCGTATTTCGACTTTTCTATCATTGGCAATGGGTGTCTCAATAGCGCTCACTCCCATATCATCGCCACCAACCATATTTAAACTAATGTTCGTGGTCGAGCTACTAGGAGCTTGCAAATCACTGCCGGTTCTGTCACCCACATTTCCATCCCCCGCCAGGTTCATAGCCATATCCATACCAATACCCATGTTACCCATACCCACACCCATATCAATACCCATACCAAGGTCTATACCCATATTTATACCCATTTCCATACCCATGCCCACTCCCAAACCCATCTGTGGGTTTGGCGTTGTGTTTACGAAGGAAGGGCCGAAGTTGAGATTGTTGTTCGTGCCTGTTTGCGTGGTACTGCTGAATCGCCTAGTCGAATTATCGGAAAAGGACGCAGGGGAACTCTCGATGCTTTTTTCGTCCAAAAAGGAGTCTAAACATGATACATTCGGGAAACGGTTTGAGTAAGTATGCCCACATTGATGATTGACACTGCGTGTGCTGTGTGAAACAGTTCAGTATGATAGCATAGATAAAGTGGACGCGAAGCAGCAAGGAACTTATGAAGAGATTAAACGAATAACAACTCAACTATTCGCCAGTGCATGTGCCAGTCATGAAAAAAAAACTGCCACATACATGCACACATATAAATAAGAACGAGTGTCGAAAGTAAACACGAACTCGTACCGCTTCCATCTACAGAAGAAAATTGTCCAATAGCGGGATTTGATGTATACGGCCCTACAAGCCCTGTTGCAAACATAAACAGTAAGAGACAACGTCCGAATTACTTGTATCTTGTGTTGTTGGAACTGAACAATGGGCATCAAAACAGTTTCAGGCATATACCCAGCTCCACTGAAGACGTTATTTCTATATATTGTGTGTTTATCAAACCGAACATGTCATGCAATAGTGGGTCAATATGCACTACGCAACCGATATAGAACTATTCAACTTACCCATCGCTTCATCGACAACAGGCTGAGAAGTAGACATGGCCGCCAACTCGGCTTCCAGACGACTAATCTCATCCCTGGCTTCTCGATTGCTTTCCATCAACTGATTTTCTTCTTCACGAAGACGGTCATTGTCTAACATTCCAATATGAACCTTCCTTTCGAGTTCTCCAACCTCGCCTTTCTTCTTCTGCCGATACTCCTTTGCGGCTTTCTTGTTTTTCTCAGACTTTACTTGGAATTATAATCACAACATACAAAAGTTTTGAGTATATGTAATATGGAACTAGAAAGGTTGGATAATGTATTTGAAATGGGGAAGACTCTGGACAAAAATAGAACCCTAGATAGAGAAAGAAACACATATAAAATACTCGTGACATGTCAATATACACGCACTATTAAGGAATTGACCGTAGACTTGCATGCAAATCAAACACCTACACATGCACTATCTCCAAGCAGTAGTATAACGACCCTGTCCGTATTTGTCTTTCTCTTACCTTTTCGATTGCGATTTGTTCAGGAGTTTTCTTGGTAGTACTATCATCGTCTTGGCTTAATTTATCCTTCTTAGATAGCTTTTTCTTCTTTTCCGGCATTGCGTCAAACCGTCGAAAGAGGGTAATTCTCTAGTACGTTTATTTTTTGTGCTGGCCTGGCGTAATTTGTGTAAGTAGTGAGGGTAGTTTTTTTGTTGAGAGGAGAAGAGTGTGAGTGTGAGTACGTGTGACTGAGTGATTTTGCGTGTGTGTGTGTGTGTGTGTGTGTGTGTGTGTGTGTGTGTGTGTGTTGTGTGTGTGTTGTGTGTGTGTTGTGTGTGTGTTG
>JAWQFL010000005.1:412865-526555 GCA_033442365.1 Creolimax fragrantissima
AATTGGAGAGCGTGTGGCCCCCGGCCTCGCCTCCCCAAGCTCGCCGTCGTGGTTCAAATTATACTTAACCATAACACCCTCCCCTCCCTCACCCCACCCAACCCCAACCCAACCCAACCCACATTGAACTATAGTTGAATCATTTATATTCATGCAGGGTAAAGCAGATGACTTGTCGTGAACAACGTCTATTCATTTTGTATCATAAAACTGTATCACAAGATAGCTGATAAGAGTACGAACTTGAACCCAATCCGCCAATCCTCCAACTTATTAAGTCTACCCGCTAACTCTATCATGCAATAAAATCATAGATATTTGCCATGCAACAAAGTATATTGTACCGACATTAATGACAACATCTGTGTTTATTTAAATGTTTTTGAATCGAGTAGCGCCATTGTGCATACAAGAATTGATATTTATGTTCTCCCTCAAACTACGCATGTATACCATGGCCGAGCAGAGAGTGTGCAAGAATTACAGTGAACGTTTGTACAAGTGCTTGCTTCTTTAGGATACGTATTTCGTTGCATTTCGATGTATAAGTATGCGCGTTTTTTAAAAAGTATTGTGTTTCTAAGATATAACCTCTGCCATAAAATGTCCGTAGAATCTTGACACAGCACTTGCTGTGTACTACACAATGGATGAGACTCGCACAAGTACATTTTCATACTTACTATGTAGTGCATAATGTATGTAATATGATTCCCTATTGACTCAAGTTTGGATTTTATCGAGTACAATTTGTCAGAACATACTTTGATGCCTGAAACAGGGCTATTAAGCCTCCTGTACACCATGCAACTACACGCATTGTAATGATGTGGTTTTGAGCTTTGCGAGCGTTTTCACTTTGTAAAGCATTCAAAACAACATAATATAACTCGTCGATATCTACAATCTGGTCTCGTCCCCTGAATAAATGGCGATGTAAGTCAGGATGGAATAATAGATTATATGTAAGCGCGTTAAAAAATGTAATGGCGTTCTTGTCCGATTTACATATAGGCGGACGGCAATGTATGTACCACAAGTGTCAAAGCACTATAACGAATCAACAGCAAAATCCACTCATTATCGGTGGGACAGTCAGAATATAGTGCTGAGTAAGCGAAATCTATACATTTTTCGTTCCGTTCTGAAGTTATGCAAAATTCGTTGTTAAGAACCCTGTTTCGGTACTCAACATATACAATCACAAGATGTCCACAGCAACCACACGCATACATATATAATATATCTTTGCGATTTGCTGTGCAAGTCATACTAACCGTAAGTTCTCTGGATTGACATTGATTGAGTGAAGAATTTTCGGTGCAATCATCGTTACAACTTTTTGCTTAAGTACATACTTAAGAGGTATAACCGTAACATTAACATACCGTACTTTACGTTACCTGTAAAAATCATATCCACCTTCATTTTCCAGAGAACGATAGTTATGTACAGTGTTCTCCGGGTGTGTGTTGATCCAGTGGAAGTACATAATTCCCATAACTCTCATTAAATTTCTGTAGCCCCATTTCTGGAAACCATAGGTTTGCAATTCGATGACAATTGCTTCTTTGTGCAACCATATTGAGTTGGCCATACCAGCCCCGTGCATGCCAACAAACACTTCAGCCTGTCGTGTGCGTATAATCTGTATAAATATGCACAGTTCCATTTGCAAGTTAACATGAAAGATATTACATTGAGTTAGTATTGCAGCACACAATCCGGAATATACCCAAGCCATGCCTTTTATATATATCCTATATCTTGTTTTGCATTTATTCCAGTGAGATTGTGGCTGGTACATGGTCGCTAGATCAAATAACAATTCACTTTCCGATAACAATGTGGTATCCGGCTAGATTGCTTACACGAAAATCATGAATATGTATGGTGCTGAAGGATTGTTTACAGATGTATATAATTATTTATGCAGTTTGATACTAAATAGTCCAACATACATGCTTTCACGTGCAATATGTAAAAGACGCAAAGATAGTAATCTTCGTACGGAAACATAAAAATGTATGTGCCTGCTCGTAGTCAGAAATTGTTGCGAAATCAACCATATCCACCTCCAGTCCAAAGTTCTCCAGTAACTCAACAACCTTATCCTGTTTGTGTAATACAAACATTAAAAATGAGTATATATTTACAACCATATATACATGGTTTCATGTTTGTCGTGCGATCCTTTCCAAAGTATTTTGACTCTCTTTCAACCCGATGCCAAACACCCTCCAAGAAACACGTTTCCAAATTGTACAAAGTCTGTATGGTTCCATTAAAGTACATGATGGATTAGTTGCCGCAATGTATATGTTTCACAAAGAACGTTGACATTCAAATATTCATATGTCCTCTGGTGCTGATTACAAGATGTATATAAGGAGTGCAATCACTTAACAAACACGAGTAAGTTGATTCCTACGTAGTCCGTCTTACGAACACGTGTTAATTCATGTATTTTTTAAAGACATCTCCCTTACTTCTAAACTGCATCTGTATGCATACATATACGAGCAAGTTTTTGCAAGGTTTGTCGACTGATTTGAATATTGACGTACTTCGTTTAAAATTTTTCGAAAAATTGCATTCTCATTTCGTCCCTGACGACGTGTGATAAGTAGACATCGATTCTTTATCATTGGCAAGCCAAGCACATTATACGATTTGTGCAAATGTTTTTGAAATCTGAGGCAAAGTATAAAAAGAAAATATGAAAATATGAAAGTGATGTGTGGGTGGATAGTAATAGCATGTGCATTTAACACACTGGCTGCTGCCTTCAGTCATTGCGAATATAGCGATAGCCAAAAACTCCATTGTAGTCTCACAATTCTACACCCATGAATAGAGTAGGCTTATAAACAAAATAAAATGCACGCGAAACTGTAATGTTACCGAGGGATCATCTTTAGCATGATGTCCAAGTTGAACCTTTCATATGGGTTTTTGCCGTGCATTAGCTTCCTATTTTCAATCCTTCTCTCCATGAACTCCGTACCTTGCAGCATCCCGGTAACATTAGAGTCATACTGCAAATGAATCTGCTTGAAACACACTACCGGTTCTTCAATACCTCTACAGGCAAAAATTTAAGATCGTAAACATGCATGTATGTACCAATATATACAAATGACCACTATATTTCAATAGATATACATACCTATACGGATATACATGATAACGTGTACTGTATGCATTATTAGCGCAATCTACCAAATTTATGAGTTCTAAATTTTATTTTGTTGGAGTCCTGCGTGGTTGTGTTATTGCGGGGATATATACAATATATTAAATATGTGTATTCACACAACAACATGATGTTACAAAACTCTTCAGTTCTTTCTGCAGAATGTATAATTCAAGGTGTAAGTGATGACAAAATACATGTGTTTACGTACGCAATGCCTAATCTATCACGATTCGGGGTAATTATTTCCAATGCCAATGTACTTACTCGAGTGCTGCGGGAAATGTTCCGAGTGGTCGATGGTCGTATGTGAATTTCTCATATACCACTTTGTGTTTATTTTCAAAATAATGTAAATTTTTCATCTCCACGCCATTTCCGAAGTGTGTCATGTAGAGAAGGTGGTATGGTGTTTTTTTGCTCCGCTCTTCAATCGATTTAAGGAGACATAATGCTGAAATGTATTATACATGATTTGTTCATCGTGAGTATGTATTTTTGTGTATTTGCTGCATGTGTGCATACCTTCCAATATTCACATATATATATACTTATCATGCTATGCATGTTTATTAGTATCAGCGTCATATTAATAACGTAGTAAAAGGTCCTCATGGTTATTTCTTCGATATACTTTGAGAATTTTGTTCCTACAGTATGAAGTTGTATTATTGTGTGTGTATTAAAGTTAAAATGTATCTGTGTATTAATGTGTTACAAGCTTTTATGTTGTCGTGTGTACCCGTGTGTAAATATAAATGAGCATGTTTTCCTCAAATACAAATCTGTGATACTTCAAGTGTAATACAAAACAAAATGGTTGCAATCGTTGTACTGAGGACATCGTACATATTCCACAATTCCTCTATGCATCCATTTACTCAAGGATATATGCATACACATGCATACGCACAAATACATGTATGCGTTGCTTACGGCTTCAAGGTTTATCCATACCTCGAAGGTATATGTAGTAACGATGTCCATATTGGACGTTGAAAATGTGTACATTTTCGTCGATGTAGTGCACCAGACTGTGATAAGGTAGAGTGCAAAAGTGACCATTCGTTATTCATATGTTTATTTATGGATGCTTGCTTGTGTATCCGATTTTACGTGCATGTGTGCCGATGCGTGTATGAGAAACATACCTGCCAGAATGTAATTCAACAAATCTATTTTTTGCCGGATGAAATACGTCTATGTCCATTTCAAACACTTTTCTTCCTAGCCGTTTCAACTGCGAAACCACAATTAGTTGAGTGTACATGCGGGTCATATGTGCTCACACCAAAGGCACACAACTATTGACAATAAAATAAAGAATTGCATGCATCAAAAGTACTTATCACATTGACGTACAGGAGAATTTAAGTTGGTTCAACGCATACATGCATATGGCTACGTATACCTACATAACATGGTGGTGCTATGTTAGTTATTCATGTACGTGAGTATGAATGCACAGTACATAAAATATAGCAACATACGTTAAATTTGCCTGAGGTGCTATACCCCATATCTTGAAAAGTGAACCATTTTGCAGATGGCTTAGTGATGTTATATACGCAGATGTTATTGAATGTGCACTCCTCTCCATCCGAAAATGCGTTACATCTACGTTTGGCCAAAAAAAAAAGGTACTGAAGTTGAGTATATAACTGAGCTTGGGAGTGAGTTGTAGCGAAAACAATGCTGATAAAGTGTCAACGTAAAATATTCTACGTACATTATCACAAGAAAATGAAGACATAATTTGTTCGGAGTTTAGGTGTTCTACGCGTTAAGGAGTACGTATGTAACAATAAGGAAGATGAGTAACAAAATATGCTTGACCGATGCATATTTATGCACACATATATACGTTTGCGTACGTATCTACTCAATGAAACATACGCAAACTCGGGGCTCTGTATTTCAACTGCCCTGATGGGTTTCCCATATATTCTACTTTTAAAGGCCTCGTAAGCAGCTCCCGTTGTGTTGATAGCTAAGAGTTTATCAATCTATGGAATGAATTGGAGAGCGTGTGGGCGTAAATGTGGCGCGTATGCTTGTATGCATATGTATAGGAAAATGAGTATACATTGTATGTGTTCATGATTTGTGTGTGTACCATTCAGTGATGCAATATATAGAAAACAATAGAAAGTTTTTCACGGCCATGGTAAATGTACGTATACAAACAGGTGTATTCCTTTGTAATTTCAGTGTGTTTGTATGCGTGTTATCACATACGCATATATTCGTGTGAAGATTGAAGCAAACTCTGTGACAGATGACCATGTGTTCTATTGAACAGCAAGAGTCGGTTCCATGTGACCCACCACCCTTGACCAGAGGTTTAGTATAGCAGTTCTTACCTTTTCATCTCTTTTTTGATTTCCAGTGTGTATGTCCAAACTCTTACGTTCAACTTCTTGGTATAATCTAGGATCAGATTCATTGGGGTACTTGCTCCTGTTATCAACGCGGCAAAAAATATTTGAGTATATGATATCTATACACGGTTGTCCATACGTGTTCTTATGTATTTGTTTATGCTTGTATCTTACATATCTTGCAACAGAACTAGTATCAAGATGGTCGACCAACAATTAATGTACAGCATGCCCATGCAACCTATAGAACCGACCCATATTTGTGTGCAAGCTAACATAGAAATTCATGTGGTAGAATTGTCGACATTATGTATGTATATTTACATGTAATGCATGTACATGGATGCGCGCTTTCAATCTGAACGTATTCTACAGATACGTAAAAAAAATGGTATATACATCCGTTTACCACTTAAATCCATGTTTACTCTTTACCATATGTCAGATTCCAATGTTCTTGGAAGTTTTTCAGGTATACCACCTTTTTCGTACAGCCTACCCATGTAACACTCTTGGCATGTATTTGTGGTATAGCTGAAAGAAATAGAAAAGTCCATCAATGAGTGTATGCATAATCACATATCATATGCAAATATAAACTATGCACATTGTACTCGTTCATAATATACAATGTCTAGTTTGCATATTCGCCTGTCAGAGCATGGTATTATTCGAATGTTTTTATAACACGCTTGCTCGGAATGTAGTCGTGTTTGCATAATTGTTTGATTGAACGTCTCACGAGCGGAACGTTTCTCATGCATATATATATCTTGCATGTTTATGTCTGATATGTATTTGTCCTCACTTGTGCGGGATATATATGTAGCCATACGTTGGGTGTAGAATGGCACGTGCGTACCGTATGTATTGCCTAGAGATACAGTACAGAAATACTGTAAGAAGAGCTACTACAATCATACAATTGTACCCGAAAAGCCATACTCTACCCTTCATGTCTAATTAAACTTGGATAGATAGTCGTGTATGTACATTGTAAATGCTACCATGTACATTTAATTACTGGCTGACATGTGTATATTTTGTTCATGTGCATATATGTGATCTTCAAGCGTGTATTCATATATTATACATTTGTACATTAAAACGAATTTCCCTCCGCAACTGCGTCAAGCAGCCGTCGTTTGAGATGCGTTGTAGGTTGGTTGGAGACCGTAGAACAAGCGTCACAGGTACAGGATATATGATTGGATTAAAGCAGTCAAGGTCGCTGCTATCACCATGGTAATCGTCCCCGTAACTACTCCCCAGGATGCAAGTTACATGTGTGTACGTACCTCTTATGTGTGCTATGCCTACGCACGCACATCCAAGGTACAGTGTCCCTACTTTATCTCTACGCAGACCCACGTCCCTCGCTACACTACCCTCATTTGATCAGTACACTACAATGTAACCAATCATCGTTGCTACTTTCGTTCTCTCACAATAGTTGCTCTATGCCCGCATAACTCCTAAAAGACAACTAGTTCAGGAAAATTCATTGAACGGTGTGGATTTCGCCAACTAATATGTGTTTGTAATTGTGTCACATGTTTCCGGGTACATAGGTGGATATCGTTTATATAGAGCTGTATATATTTGAATGTGTGAGTGGGTGAATGTGACAGTTTTGAATATGACTGTTAGGAACCTAATGAGTGAATAATAGTATGTAATTTGAGTTTGAGTCTGTTGAGATACTCCCAGAATTATATGTAGCACTGTGCTTTGGATATTTCACTGTTGTTGCATATATTCAATAGTTTGAGTAACACTGCGCTTATATGTCTCTTCACGGATTGTTTTATGAGCGCATGCAAGTTCGTCGTTCAACGGAAAACTAACAAAGACCAAGTTCCATTTCACTTGCAAAGAGTGCGATGACGTAAAATCTAAAATTTTAGTTTGCGTATTGCTTTACTAATACATTAGTATTATTAACTCACGATTTTATTCATTTTCTGTGTCGCTTTATTTCTGTATATATATAAAATGAAAATGTTAGTGTGTCTATTGTTCTCATTATTTGCTCGATAGTTTATAAGCCATAATGAATACAACTGATGATTCTTATCTAGTATAAATAAAATGACATCTACATTTAGTCATGTTGGCAGTGTACGATATGTTTAGAGTTTCTTAATTGATTTTATTTCTTATTTTAATTTTGCACTGCTATTATACACCTGGCTGTGCGTACGGTGTTTGTAACAAGTTCATTGTGTAGTAAACTGCCATGTTATGAGTCTATGCACCTAAAACTGTAGACCACGGAAGAGGATTTGCCCTGCACAGCATTCGAAAGTCGATTTGGCGTTCTCAGTAGTATTTAATCGTCCTCCATGCACAGAAAGTATCAAATGATCACGCAACCATATACTTTATCAACAGAGTGGCATTATAATTAAACTATTCTACGTGTCATGAGCATACCTAAATTCTGCACATGATCACATTTGCGGGGGCGCCGGCTATCAGGCACATTACGTGACACAAACTTTAACATGAACCTCATTCACTGCTCTTATACAATCACTCACTCGTTCGCCGCTTTGGTAGGATATCTGGTAGTATCAATATGCATCGTTCATTTAACGTCAGGGCATGTTCAAGACACACATACTATAAAAAGTACACATTCACTGAAACCTGAGGGTACTGTCTCGGAATCCAGGTAAGAAGCGCATCTCTAATGGCTTTGGCGGCTCTTCATCGTTTGCATTGAGGTCTTCGGACTCATCCGATGCAATATTGTTTGGTGTTATATTAAAGGGTCTTCCGTTGTGATATACATAGGCAGCATATGCAGCGTTGGAAGATTCGAAGGCAAGAAGGGCCATGGACCTAATAAACATTTATACATTGATATCACACTGTTTAGTCTGGAATCATTGCGCAGAATATTTGTTAATATTGATCACTGGGAGTATGCTGAACCGTTTCACGGACGTTCTTTAACAATACGAGCTGTGACATAGCTCGCACATCGTCCAATACAACGCACACACTCCATTATCATAATGTACAAACAGGGACATTGAACATATTTCATGCTGAATATCAGAACAGACCAGTAAGACTATAGTACCAAATATTATATCCTCTATCAAAAACTAGGACTATATTGTGTATTGTCTACATTCGTGTTCTGCTGGCAAACTGTGGGTTGAAGTGAGGCAGCACCGAAAACTGCACCTTCTATCAAGTATATGGAATGTGTCACAACTGGTGTGCACCAGCAAATAAGTACTAAACAATAGTTCAAGTAGTAACATACTTGTCCGACTGATTAAAGACGATGCGGGAGAGTGGGATGGGTAAAAAGTATCGATATACTTCATCTTCTACTATACCCTTTGGAAGATTGCATATGACGATACAACGGCCCTCCCAACCCCCAAATGTTTTGGCTGGATATGGGAGCAGATCATCTAACGTCGGTTTTGGGATAAATTTTCCCTTCTTCTGTGTGCGGTATATGTTTGTTTGAATTTATGTGCAGTGAGTGAAGGATTACGATATTTATACATTGTATACGTAAGTTCTCGCATAGCTTCCTCCTACGATATAATAGCGTATTCTTATACTCTGTATATGTGTATATGCGTGTGCATGAGCCCGTGATTCTAGACACAGTTATTATCACGCGTATTCACAAATGTTCCCAAACGTACACAAATAGATACTGGGACAAGTATTGCAACTGATACCTAGTATATACCATACACTCGCAAATAAAGAATCAAGCTGAAACAGATGCGGAGTCAAGATTATTCACTCTACACACCTACATAAGACATACAAATGGAAATACATACTCTCACAAACGTAGATAAAAACACAAACACAACGCATTGAATGTCTTTACATACCTGATATATACGAGCTACACTTCCGTTGATCATGCTACCCTTTGTGTTTAGCAACAACTGATACTTCTTAAATGGGGAAGATATATGGACATTCCAGGTATAAGTACCAGGTTTAAGCCAAAATTCATCTCCTCTCGAGAAGTTTGGGAAAGCTATTGTGATGGGATAGAAGAAAGCAATTTTTTTTATATGCTTAAGCGAGAAATAGCATGATACAACTATATGCTTTATATGGAGATGTATTGATATGATCTTCAATCAACTTGCATATACAGCTTGGAATATGAACCTCCGCATACCTTGAAGCACATTGGAGCCGAGGAATAGGTCTCTAATATCATCTACAGTTGCACTCGAAGACACATGCTTCACACTCACCCAGTACTCATACATTTTCGCACGCCTTTTTTTTATATTTTTCTTCTCTTTATACAATTCATCTGGATAATCATCGTCTAACAGCTCGCGGTCCACATTTGTTTCAAGATCTTGTAGCAGTTCAATGTCTTTTTGCTGTAGGTCTTCTTCAGCATTGTTATTAAATAGTTCGAAATTAGTACAATTCGATAGGTTATCTGCATCCTTCGCATGAGAAACACGCCCTATGCAAGATATATTCGGTTCCTCACTGATTGTCACTTTGTGTTTTATACTGGTAATGTGTTTTCCTGAAACATTTGACTGCCACCGTAGTCCAATCTTTCTTGTGTTCCCAACCAAATAATTCATGCACACAGAAAATCGAACAGTACTAACTTCGGGTAAGCTATTCTGATGAATACTATAATAATGAAGGGCTCTCCGATGCACACTTGCTTGGTTTGGCACATGTTTGCATTCTACAAGTTGTGTTTGTGATGTTTGTGCGATTTTGAGCCTCTTAAGGGTAACAAAAGGGACAGTCGTTAACCGTCGCGGAGTCGCATACATAATTTCTCGCGTATAGACACCAGTGTGAAAACTTGTGCGGTGCAAATGTATACTTAGTACGTGTAGTTTAAGGCAGTGTTTGGTGCACGTGTTGGTGTGAGTGTAACTAACGACTTACATGTGTCGGGGATAATCAACACGTGCTTATTATAAACAACACAGCGAGTTGGATTTTAATGCTTAAAAAGTTAACAACACATCTAGTGGGATTTTAATGCTTAAACAGTTACCTGATGAGTATTTAATTACGTCGTGAAGTAATGGGATTTTGAGAAATATTTGTTAAAAGGGAACTGAGGTACAGATACAGATATTTAACTTCGGAACACGAACATTTTTTCAAGTGTACTATTAATATACAGGTATTGCACTTGAGGACACAAGCATTTTTTAGGGTTTACTATTAATACACGGATATTTAACTTCAGAACATGAGCATTTTTCAAATGTTCTATTAATATGCAGATATTTAGCTTCAGAACACGAGCATTTAGGGTTTAGTAATATATATATTTAGAAAACTAAAGCAGGTGGTCTGCATGTGAGAATTAAAATAGCAAAATGCCTTTAGTATCCTCTGGGTAAATCCTAACACTGATGATATGGCTTTTTCTTTGCATTTTACAACACACATATACACACACACATCCACTCACATACTCAAGTCACTCAGTCACTGCTCTCAGCCCATAGAGCAAAAGGGTGCCATCGGCATAACCGAAAACCATCGAATGGTTAGGTCTAGTTCCAACACTTGTGTTGAGGAATGTATGGCGACTGTTGGTCCAGCTGCAGCGGGCTTGTGTAAACTAGCATGTGGTTGTTAGGCTATATTAGATGTACACTATAGGGCATGGTTTGAGGCTATCCAGCACTTGAAGCGAAAAACAAGATGCCAAGGAGCATTTATTACGATCACGTAAACTCGTCTATACACCAAAAATGAGGAAAACTTTCACATCACCCACATGACGTACTCTGGTCACGTCGTAGTCAAAGCAGACACGAAATGTATTAGCAATAAAAGGGAGATGAACCAAAGGTCAGCCATGTACGACGGAATCATTTTATATTCAGAATCTAATATGCTGTATGAGATGTGGAGATATAATAGCACCGGTTACGGCTATCGCAGCTTAAATTGAATTGGCTAGCACATACTGCAGATATTTCAGAAAAGAAATCAGCACATTTTGTAAAGTATTCGTAGAAAAATTAGAGAATATGTGTAGTCAATTACTTTATTGCATGTTCCTTCCTATTACGTGAGAAATAAGCAAGTATGAATGATTATTTTGTCCTCTTGAGTGTTCAAGTGAATAAAGTGAAACATTGTTAATATTGAATATTGTTGTATTTTGAATGTGCGTTTAGATCAGAAACAAACAGTTTTAGATACCTACTTGAAGTTACACAACGCATTATAAAAGTAATCTATTGTCGAG
Source organism: Creolimax fragrantissima (assembly GCA_033442365.1). Taxonomy (NCBI): domain Eukaryota; class Ichthyosporea; order Ichthyophonida; genus Creolimax; species Creolimax fragrantissima. The sequence continues at coordinate 424,693 of JAWQFL010000005.1, forward strand.
TGGCGAACAACTGTAAGAAATATGTCTCTACTCCAGTGGAATTTTACCAAATTGTCTTACAGATAAATACTAAGATCTGATTCTACTTGCATTCCTATCCTGACCCAGTGTCCATTTACTTCGAGGACCCTCGGGATACATTATAGCACGTCTTTGCAAAATTGCGTGGCTCTATATTTCTACATGTGTATGCACGTGTATGTGTGTATGAGTACCGTGGATAGATAGGAGACCATTGAAAGCATGAATTACCATGGCAACAGAACCACAAAAGACAGTTATATACATTCATGATTCATATAGATTGGATTTTGCAAACATGCAAAGTAAAGTAGAGACCGAAAACCGTTAAATACAGAACGAAGTATGTAAACTGATTTTATATATCATTTCATGCAGAGGAGTGCAAGAGTATATGTTGCAGGAAACTGACGCACAGATACACACACATGAATCATGAAGATTGGATGTTGCAAGCATATAAGGCTATGAAGAGACCGAAAATGTATAAATACAGACCGGATTCTGTGTAGTATTGCAATTTATTTTTCAATAGAGCGAGAAAGTTAGGCAGCCAATATATATCCTTTCCTCTAGAGGAGTGCAAGAGCGTGTGTGAAAGGAAACTGACGTACAGATACACCCATATAATTCTCATTATGTGCATATCTACATGAATCATTGTATGACAAGCCACGTGTATGAGTTGCATGTTTTATATTAAATACTTTTGTCACGGTTTGAATTTACATGCACCCCAAAAACACGTCAGTAATGTGTTCATCTGTTCCCGTAGCGGCGGACGCTCACCCTGCTCAATTATACACATGCATAGTTACAAAATACACACACCAGATCAATACTTACAAATGCACATGCCAGTGTATGTATATCTATTGCACTTACACATGCCAGCGTATGTATATCCATTGTACTTACACGAACAACACGCACATGTGCATGACAACATCCGTGCACATGGTTGTGTATAGAACAAGTTCTACTCTCGTGTGAACAATTGTAAGGTATTTGATTGGAAGTAGTGACTACGAGACAGGATGATACATAGTGTTCCACAAAAGGAAAATAAGGAGTACAGAATTTCCAAAAAAGGAAAAAGCGAGTAATGTTTCTATTTCTATTTCGTCGTTACTCTGTCCCTTCGTCTTGTAAAGTATGCGTAATCGCAGATTGATTCAAATTTTAGTTACTAATATATTTAATAAATATTAAATTCAGAATTGTTACTATCATATAGAATTGTACCCAGATCTACATTAATTTAACAAAGGGGAATCTATATAGAATAGAATAATTAATTGAAAACGACCTTTTCTATGACTAATTTATTGACAATATTACACTCACACGATCACTTACGTACTTGCTTTCTCTCGTATCCATGCCACTCACCCCATGTGCAAACACATGCCTATATATACAGGTACACAGCCTCATATTCTCAACACTTTCACACTCAATCACTAACTTGTTTGTGCTGTTATAGCTCTTCCATAGAATAGACAACTTTCCTTCTCATAGATTGGAAATACATCAATGTCATGTCGGACATTGACATTGATCAGCGTTATGAGAGCGCAAAATCTTTGCATAGCCAGTCAGTAGATCGGCAAATAGATATTACTACGAAAGGGTCTATGACTCTTTCGACTGAATATGGCGCTGAATATGACAAATCTGTCGGTATGTATTGATTTTTTTTGCATTATAGCGCTGCGTTCTTTGTGATGTACCATGTATCACAACAAGAATTTCCTGCGGAGGTAAAGTATAGTTAATGAAAAATTCTCGATCTGAAATGTTTGATTACCATCAGAGTATATAAATTTGTATTGTGATAGACTTACCACTGTCGTATGCATCAGATCCTACAGGCAGCACATTTTCCAATCATGGTTTGACTTACAATAAAACGTAATTGGGAAATGATCCACTATAGTTGTTTTTTTGAAATGTTTTAGTAGTCCTGCTAGGGCGATTAATGTTTATCGAAGCTGCTCATTCGTACAAAAATTAATGTTGCCAATTATGTTTTGTGTGTGGTTATCGCAAATTCGAAAGGACAAGAGAAAAAGAAAGGAAATAAAGCGACGAGGACAAAGAAAGGAACAAAAGGTAATACATGATACCTACACAGAGAAATGTTTGATGAAAATACGATTTTGACTACATTTAGAGCGTTCAGTTTCTTTAAGTGGATCACATCGAAAGTTTATCAATCACAAGTTACTAATTCGTTTCCTATGGTATAGAGCCGGATGCGGAGAAGATACCAGATGACGAAGATGAAGTTGAAACAACATTCATGGATATGTTTAGCATGGCCACCAGAAACGATTGGTACGTACAGTTTATTACAGTTTAAATGCGGACGACATACTAAATCTACTATGCTCGTAGTATTCAAACGTACTTTACAGTATAACATCCTACCTAACAAATCAACAATCAACACTCACATACATACGACCGTTACATACATAATCACGCAGTTATGACATCATGGTTACACACCTATAAAATCAAATTGAACGCAGAGCTCTCCTATGGTTATACTTTTCAATACAATCGTTTAATTGTACTTAGGGTTTACATACTTTCGTATTCTTGACGCATTTTACAAATACTATTGTGCAGGATTGCCATAGCCATTGGGTTAATCACTTCTGGTCTCAGTGGTGCAGCATTACCGTTCTTTGGTCTCTTACTTGGCGACACACTAGATGCATTCTATCCAACCTATCAAGAAGACAGAGTCAAGAGTGCTTCTCTGAGCTTCCTATATTTCTCAATAGGTCTTTTCGTCACAAGCTTTTTAGGTTATGCCACATTCGCAGTCTCCGCTGCGAATCAAACTGAAAAACTTCGATCTCAGGTTAGCATTTCTCCGACATATGTGCACACTTGCAGTAGATCAATGAGCTTCACACATGAGATAGATATACAACATTATTTAAGTGTTCCAGTTTACTTTCTAGACCACAAATAGAAATCAGAGACGGAGTTCACTCACAAGCAAAAAAAGTTCGTATATTCACAGTGATTTTGAGATATGTATGCAGTCACTGACTGTTCGCTTTCTTACTTTGACCAAACTGTATTTTAGGCATTACAGGCGACTCTAAAACAGGAGTTGGGATGGTATGACGTGCGTCAGGCCAGCGAACTGTCCACACGTATCGCTGGCGATACTGTAAGTATAATACGTATTCTAGAGTAGTGTGTGTTATACTGTACATATAATTTTTATTTTGCGTAGGTCATGTCTATTTGCACTACTAGTCTATTTGCACTACTCGATGTACTATTGAAACAGTAGATCTGGCGAAGGTTAATGTGTGTGTTTCATTGTGCACAAGCCTGCATGATTATCACTTAACGCTTTATGCCAGCAAGTATTGCTTTCAGTGTATAGGCGACTAGTGGGTGTTTGTCAGAGGGCACACATGATGTACACGAACATGCACATGTACACACACACGGACATGCACACACCCCTTGTACGCAGGTTCTTATCCAATCTGCCATCGGGCAGAAGTTTTCAGAGTTTGTCAAGTATATTTGTCAGTTCTTTGCTGGTTTCATACTTGGGTTTACCAAAGGTACTAGATGTGTGTAGATATGCATGTGTTCGCGTCTTTCAGTAAGTGATTGAATGTACGTCAATAAATCAAAATCGTACAGTGTCCACTTGGTTTTTCATTCACTTGCATGTGCACTAGTACTATCATACACAAAATGAACATACTCGTATGAACACTTACAAATACACATTCTATTATATTTACATGTAAATCGTATTAATAATGTGCATCCAAATGCTTTTAATTCGTACGTTTATACATGCACTTGCACACGCACGCATGTTTACTGACTCGAAATAGGTTGGAAAATGGCACTGATGATGTGCGCCGGTTTGCCTATCATAGTAATTGCGTTTGGTAGTCTGGGAGTATCAATCAAGATTATCACACAGCAGCAACAGACTGCGTACGCGAAGGCCGGAGGTATGTGTATGTTTTTTTGCAGATACGAATCTGCCCTTGGAGCCAAATTTTGTAAGTCACCAGATATTTGAGAATATGCATGTGTGGATGCCTGTTTGCTTGCTGGCATTAATGTTTTGTAACAGTGTGTCTGTACAGTTCCTATTTATTACGATTTAACCTGAGTGTTCGATCATATATCGTTTTCTTCATACACTCCAGCAACCCACACTATGTAATGCCATTCGATTATTGTGTTCTTACGTGTAGGAGTTGCTGAGGAGAGTTTTTCATCCATGCGAACCGTCGCGTCTCTCTCGGCAGAGAGGAGTCAGACAGAAAGATACGAACGTCTTGTGCGAGAAGCCGAGAAGGTTGGTGTTTGCTATTATATATATGTATTGTTGAAGTGTTCTTATATTCTTTATGTGTACTTGTATATATTGATCGAGGATTCGCATCTGCTGTTTCCAGATGTATGTCAACCGGCTTTTGCACACTTCAAGTATTAATCATTAACATTTAAGCGCAAACAGCACATATGTATTGGTAGACTATACATTTGGTTGTATACATACACCTATACAGGGGCATGTACATGCTAGCCATACTTACACACATGCGCTTTAATATTATTTGAAGTCTCTCTCGAGGAATGTCTCGCACTTATGTGCATTCTCAACATCATGTGAATGTTACATGTTACACAAACAGATCGCAATAAAAGCTGGTTTTATTCTAGCTGGAAGCCTTGCTTTCCTGTTCGTAGTCATGTTTTTAACATACGCACTCGGATGGTGGTGGGGTGGATATCTCATTAGTAATGACGATCCAGACGTTCAGACTGTTGGCAATGTCACCAATGTTTTCTTTTCCTTTCTAATGGGAACTATGGCTGTAGCACAGGTATAAATTTATATATGGGATGGGAAGTGAGGGTATTCCTGTTTGCCTGTGATATTCCTGTGAGTTCTTGTCTCTACAAAAAGAAAATAACATGTTCATGGGAGCGCATTTTGCGTTCAATGCTGTGCTCAAATGTGCTTTGATCGCGTATTAAAATCATTAATGTACCTGTGTATATACAAGTACGTGGTATTTATGTACATGTTTTTGTCATAATTTTGTTTCTCAGTAGTTCTATTAATCACATCGTCTGTACGCATATAGATTGGCCCCAATTTAACAGCAATTCTCGAAGGTCGTGGTGCTATGGTGAGCATTATGCGCATTCTGCAACGTGTACCTCGCATTCCTGAGGTAAATCATCATTCATACCAGATTCTTACTAGCCCGTACGTTGCGCACGCGTATGTATATTGTATATGTATGTATAATGTATGTGTGTGTGTGCACCTTCGACATGGCGAACAGTTCTTTCAGAAAATGATCAATACAAGAAACATAAGTTACAGACATAAACTTACGTAAACATACAAACTCGTACATTACAATGTAAATGCATACTTGTGTATGTATATACATGCAAATCAATATACAGGAGGGTGGTGATCAGCCTCTGTCTGTAGATGGTGTACTTGAATTTAGAGACATTACGTTCCAATATCCCTCTCGTCCCGAGCAAGTCATTCTGAACGGTTTCAACTTGAAGGTTAAGCCAGGGCAGACTGTAGCTCTTGTGGGTGCAAGTGGAAGCGGTATGTACTAGATGCCTGTTGCTGTGTCTACAACTAGGATATATACATACATGCAACATTCATTTAATGCTGATGGTCTTAATGCTGAAGAAGCATATATGATTTTTATTTTGCAAGATTCTTCTGTACATGCTTGCTGTGATACTATGGTTCTGATGATAAATTATGATTACTAGACAAGTACTGATTGCATGACGGAACCATCCTCACCATTTAGGCAAAAGCACGTGCATTGGTCTTCTACAACGATTCTACGACGTACAGGCTGGTGTTATTGAGCTGGATGGTAGAGATATTAAAACTCTGGACACGACCTGGTTGCGTGGGCAGATGGGTCTGGTTGGTCAAGAACCGATGCTTTTCCATGGTACAATTGCTGAGAACATCGCATACGGTAAAGGGGACATCACGACTGTTGACATGGATGATATTACCTCTGCTGCGAAGAATGCCAACGCTTATGCGTATGTGTTTGTATGTACAGATGATACAGTGTATATGAATACGTACATTTGATACACCACATATGTTGTACGCATGCACACCGCAACAGGCGTGTGCCAATGAACCCTGTTTATATTATGAACTATATGCACATACATATATGCTAATCAAGGCTTTCTCAAACATACACCTTTATAGTTTTATTATGAGTTTTCCCCAAGGGTTTGACACTCTTGTGGGCGAGAAAGGTGTGCAGCTCAGTGGAGGGCAAAAGCAACGTATTGCAATTGCCCGTGCTATTGTGCGCCGGCCACGTATATTGCTTCTCGATGAAGCTACTTCCGCATTAGATACAGAGAGCGAGCATATTGTTCAACAGGTATTTGTATGTGTTTGTGTGATTACTTTGTTTGTGGCTTTTTTATTTGGTTTGGGAATAAGTGGTGAGTGACAAATGACAACAGGCTATAAAAAAAGCAACGAGTATCTCTTTTAATGACTACGTAGAGGGTGAACACATGGGGTTTGATGCTCTGTATGAGTCTGTCACTGTATGTGTTGGGTAGGGGGAGGGTAAATATATCTATTGATTGTGCGTTTTTGTGCGTCAAATCTTGCGCCACATGCATCAATCGTTCCACACACGAGAAATGTTAATTATGCTGTATTTAATTTTCCGTTTAGGCACTTGATGGACTTCTTACTGATAATGATCGAACATGTCTCGTTGTCGCACATAGGCTATCCACAATCCGTAACGCTGATGTGATTGCTTGCTTCAAAGATGGGCAGTAAGTAACATGCACTATACACACCCAAACTTACACACATACTCGCACCTACACTTGCGCATGTAATTTTTGCACATGTGCACGCGTACCGAGACATATGGACATGCTAAACCCAACTTACTGTTCACACTACATGTAGGGTACGCGAACAAGGCACACACGATGAATTGATGAAGAACAAAGGCGGTGTTTATCGTTCCCTTATTGAACTACAGATTGGCAGCGACTTCACGGAACAACAATATGGTACGTACATATATATCTTCGCATGATAATAGTTGGGTATGTGCATAGTATGCTTGACAAAATAGGAAATATGTTATTGTGTCGTCTAGAGGAACGACAAATACATACACTTATAGTGACAATTTATGCAAAGGTGATTGAAAATACACATACGCGCTCGCATATACGGCAGATGAAGAAGGTGAAGAAGGCCCGCAAACGACTGGCTTCGATACAAGTGAAGTGCCGCGCTTACGCAAATTCAGTGCATTCGCGAGCGATGTTGCACATGCGCTTGCGGATATGGCCAACGGGGACGGACGTACAAGTTCTGTTAAAAGTAAAAATGGTAGTAGAACTACATCAGTAAAGGATGCAAGCCGGACAACATCCATAAAGAAAAGTGTAAAGGACGGTATGTATTTCTTTATTAAGTTTATATGCATGAGTGGTTACACATAAGCGCATCTGCGAGGCGGAACAGTACCTATCCAAATGTATATCGGAAATATGGTATGGTATGGAACCAGTGGTCTAATAGATAGGTGTACTGTACTTCGATTCAGTGTGTTTCACACAGGAATGTTCACAGGCACTCGTACATGTATACGAATAGACACAGTTATTCATGAATACATATATGAGAATTTTTACGTGCACTCGTACGTACATGCGCATAGACTCACATGTTCATATATATATATATATATATATATGTACCTATACTACTAGCAATGATCCGCTCGCATGATCTGACTGACTCAGAAAAACAAGATGAAGAAGAGGACATGGGAATGAAAGGATGGGCTCTCACTTTCAGAATTTGGGGGTTAAACAAACCTGTGCGTGCATGGCTGATCTCTGGCATCTGCTTCGCATTGGTAAATATATATTTTACATACGTTGTTGTGTTCATATATGCAAACTTCTGTGTCTAGGTGGAAATGATGGAATTGACCTCAGGTTTGCCAGAATGTCTTCATCTGTATGGGTACGATCGGGTTTTCTCGCTTGTGTAAGTTGCAAATACGAAAGAAGAGATCGTTTTGTTATACTTCTGTGGGTATAAGTACACAGGTTTTTCGCACTCGAGTGTTCGAATATATGACTGTGGTTTACTGCATCTCCACGGATTGTCATGCTGGCCACCGATCTGTACAATGCATGTTTAAACAGACCATACTTATACGCGTCAGATTTGACGAGTATACGTAGCGTCAGGACAGAAAACTATTCTTTATACTATTTTTAATACATTACAATCTCACTACGAGCAAATGCAATTCAATGCCATTCTCATTTTTACATGTATCTTACGAATTGGCAGGTGAATGGATGTATCTTCCCAATAATGAGTGTCTTGTTGACTAACATCATTGATGTTTTAGGCACAACACCAAAAGATGAACTATACGATGAAATGAGCGCGGCCGCCCTCAACTTTGTAATTCTTGCAGTTGTGACTGGTGTCGTTGTGTTTTGTCAAACGGCAATCTTTGTGTTTGCTGGCGAGAAACTTGTAACGAGACTGAGGGTTATGACATTTTCTAATTTAATACGTCAGGTATATATATACTGCGATTGTATGTAGGGCGGTGAAAGTGATTGCAAGTGGTGTCAACATATATAGACACACCAATAGATTAAGATATTATAAATTGCTTTGCACTTCGTGATAGGTATCGCTCTCGGGTAACATGTTTTTACATCGAAGAATGTATGTGAATTTTGTGCAATTCAGTTGCGATTGTATTGTTTTGATAATGTAATTTCTACGAATGCCAGAACGCGTAGAATAACACATTGTAACATTCACCCTCACCGTTATCAGCGGTCAATCCAACAGTCATGTGTATTATTTCGTCTACAAATACACATATCATTTTTAATGCATATATTTAAATGCGTATATATATACATAGGATATCGGGTTTTTCGACGATGAAGATAATAACACTGGTTCACTCACGGCTCGTCTTGCCACGGAAGCCACACTAGTTAAAGAGATTAGCGGGCAAAATCAAGGCAGAATTGTGCAAAACATATCTACCCTTACTAGCGCAATGATTATTGCATTTGCGTTGGGTAGTTGGAAAGTCACTCTTGTTCTTCTTTCTCTTTTCCCTCTTTTGATTGCTGTCACCACTGTTCAGGTGCGTGGATAAAGTTACGTTTATTTGCAGTTTTCTAGTTGTTCGTGCATTAGATGTGTTCATCTCACATAAATACTCGTACGTATACTTGTCTTACTCTTATGTTTGATTCAGACTAAATTTATTCAACGTGGAGCGGAAAGCTCCAACGATTCAATAGCTGCCTCGGGTAAAGTCGCCACCGAGGCTATCAGTAGTATCCGTACTGTTAAAGCTTTTGGCTTACAGCAACGAATTGTCACAAACTATCAGGTACTAGATGCATAATGTACGTGCACTTTCAACAACTGTTAGTAAATGTTTGTCTGGATAGCTGTGGCGATGTAGAGTATATAGTAATACTTGCTCACGTGCAACGTAATATTTGCACAGATTCTTATACACGTGCAATTGAACACTATATTCAGAAATCTCTGGACAAGAACACATCAGAAAGTGTGAAGAAGGGTTTGGTGGGTGGACTTTCAGTTGGTCTCACACAAGTAGGTAGAGCTTGTTGCGCAATCAGCCATTTAATATCTGAGCATGTTTGCTTTGCGGTATAGCGACATTTTCTGAGTGACATCAGTTGCGTTAGATATTGTGTATGTGATATCACGCATGCGTGCTATGTACCGTCCTTGTTACATAATTACAGAATAGACTTACATATTCAAACAAACTACATAGAAATATATATATAACGGCGGTTCGTTAAACTTGGTGAGTTATTTCCCATCCATCAGTTAATCTCTTTCGGAGGATACGCGCTCGTGTTTTGGTATGGTGGAACACTGGTGGGAAACGGGGAGATCACTTTCGACCAGTGCCTGAAGTCATTGATGGCCATCATGTTTGCCGCCGTATGTGATTGCAAAGTTGCGAGTGTGTACAATGTGTTGCATGTAATGTGAATGCGAGTATTGCCCTACACTTTAATATCCAAGAGAATTCGTTTGGGTCGAACACATTCACTTAAACTTGTACTCGTACTTACATACCTACAGATGGGTCTTGCACAAACGTCGTCTTTCATGACAGATACCACGACGGCTGAAGACGCAGCTCGTAAAATTTTCATGGTAAGCATTGCAAGTGTGCATGATGAGCGTATATATTCATGTGCACATGTGCATCGCCACAGTTTGTCCAACTTCGCAGAAGACTTCTCCATTCATTATATATCTAATTTATCTACGTTACTTCGATCGTAATGTTATGAAGGTTGTTGATCGAGTTCCCCAAATAGATGTTTCAAGCAATGAGGGACTGAAACCAACCAGCTCTGCAGGTCACTTAAGGGTCACGGATGTACACTTTAGATACCCTTCTCGACCTCTACAGAAGATTCTACAAGGGTATACCCTTGATATCCCGAAAGGTTCCACAGTTGCGCTTGTAGGAGAGTCTGGTATGCATTAGCATTCATCCAAAAGTACACGCAAGCATTCATATGATAACTGATGACACCCATAATGAAAATTTCTCCAAGTAATATAATGGTACAAACAACTGTGTATCTGTGTTCTTGTAGGTAGCGGAAAATCTACTATAATTTCTCTAATTGAACGTTTCTATGACCCAATTGTGGGGCATGTCTTTCTTGACGGGGTGGATTTGACTGATCTCAATGTCAAGTAAGTTGAACATATTCGTCCAGTCAATGTTATACAACTTGCACTACACGTAGTAATATTTTCTCTTGAGTTACTACGTGCAAGTTGTGTTCATATGCATTTTGTCTATATACAGCCATGCGTTTATATATAGTCAGTGTCATTGCTTTTTCTGTTGGTAAAACGAATTTCATAATACTTGATTTGTAGAACATGTGATTATGCCTCGTTTCTCAGATTCATTATCCATATTAGTGCACTTTAAAGCGATAGTGATACATTTATATGTGTATTTGTGATCAATATTCCAAATATGACTTACGAGAGTGTGTATATTTTTGGTTGACAGTTGGTTACGACAGCAGATCGGTCTCGTTGGCCAGGAGCCAATTTTATTTTCTGGTACGATTTTTTCGAACATTGCCACAGGTAAACCAGGGGCAACCAAGTATGTATTCATCTATATAATCGATCTTCGCACATACTACTTACTCCTTGTCTGTTTATACCTTCGAACACCCGAATCTATCAATTGCTGACTCTCTGGTCTTCCTAGGCTTTACATGTATACAGTAGAGCTCTATTCTTACCAGACTGTAGATGCATAACCATATGGTTTGATTGCACACATTTACACGTACAATACAGAAATGAAGTGATCATGGCAGCAACATCTGCCAACGCCCACAATTTTATTAGTGAATTCCCGGATAATTATGACACAGTAGTGGGTGACAGAGGTGTCCAGTTGAGTGGTGGACAGAAACAACGTGTTGCTATTGCTCGTGCTATTATTCAGAACCCCAAGTAGGTTTTCTGTATAACATCGTGCGGTTGTATATAACTTGTTGTACGGGTTTGTTTTGTGTGTGTGTGCTTGTTCTAAAAGATTTCTTCCAATTATCTGTTAAACCCACCACACATTCATTTGAAATATTCGACACAAACCTTTACAGCATTCTCTTGTTGGATGAGGCAACCTCTGCATTAGATGCGGAAAGTGAGCGTATTGTGCAGGATGCCTTGGACAAGCTTTTGGCTGAAAAGAGACGAACAACTATTATTGTAGCTCACAGACTTTCTACCGTTAGAAATGCTGACAAGATTGCCGTCATTAAGGGTGTGTAATAACAATGCGTATCGCAATCACGCTGTACGAGGTAGTATGTATATGTTCTTATAGATATTGATAAGAAATTGCCTCGTTCTTGTTAACTTCTCTAATGATGCAAATGCTACGTGTGTTTACGAATGGAGGTGAAGGTTTGTGCGGAATGATGCGCTAAGCAACGAATATATTTATAACACTTCCATGCATGCATTTGTATATCTAACATCTCTTTCTATCACATTACTGTTGCGAATTTGTTTGTGCTCAAAGGCGGAAATATAGTAGAAGAAGGCAAATTCGAAGAGCTGGTTGCGAAGGGCGGCGAGTTCGCGAAACTGAACAGTGTACAACCCATTTAGAATGGCGCGACTGTGGAGTTATATACCCTTAGTTTATGTTGCGTCGTTCTGGTACCGTAGAACCAATAGCACATATGTAGTAACCCTTAATACATTCAACAATGAAGTGTCAATAGTCTCATAAATACATCAATACATATACATACACGTTATCGTTTACGTCCCACTTGCGTGTATACAACACTGATTAGGAACAACACTACAGGGAAGATATGCTACATTATCTTACTTCATTCAAAGGCGTGCCTGGTGATATAACCTGTAATTTAAAGTTTATTCATTATTTCTTTTCATTTCATGCGAGAAGTTGACTGGTGGTTCTTCCGGTGGTGCGCCTTCCTTCACGCAACTCATTAGAGACGCAAGGTTAGGCACATCATCAATTGAAATTCCAAATGATGAAATCTGCGTGAATTTTCAAAATAAATACTTAAATGATAATATTGGTAAAAAGGATTACGATCGTTGACTGTTAATTAGTGTGTCCATATTTGTTCTATTGGGGGATTTACCTGCGATTTGTAGTCAAGAGCATCGATGTATAGTTGACGACGAATCTTGCTCTCATCTGTCACAATGTCACTTTGCGTTTCGGCCTGGAGAAAGGTTTGTACAAACTTTTAAGTCTAATCGTGCAGACATTACAATTCCTATACAGTAATGTACATAACAGAATACTTCTACTATCACTGGTCGCTGAATAACTATGTTTCCGCATGTAAGATTGGTAAAATACATTAACTTGCACAATTCGACAAGAATGACTTAAACATCGAATATTTAAAGAAAACAGTAGCGTTCTGTTTTGTAAAGCACGTATATGACCACTGGAAGTACGACATCGTTCAAATGAAAGCAACATACGTTCTTTCGACCTCTCTTTTTCAATCGTAGGAGACTTGCCTCAGTCTTATTTACAGTGGTCAAAACTTCTGATATAATGTCGGAATAGCTATGAGGGACGGTATGTTGGAAGAATTGAATTAGGATATGTGTGCTTGAGTGTCGACATCACTATACACGCACTATGCAAAATACATTACATATCTTCATTTGTATCGATCATACAGGAAATATTGTGAATACATTTATATAAAAAAACGCACACAAAATATACCATGCATACGTCGCTTTTACGATTACTTGAATAGTACACACCTCTTGGCGACATCATTGAACACTTGAGCACCAATAGATTGAGTTACATCGGATGATATCAACCAATCATCCAAGAGGAGCTCGTGGAGGGGTGCACAAATGGCGGCTGAGTAGACCGACGGATGAATGGGCATCTATTTATGTATGATGTATACTTAGAGAGAGACAGAGAGATAATGTGCGTGGCCCTTGTTGTGTTTGTGAGAGAGTCCATGAGTCTACAAAACACATAAATACGCACACTCACACAAACAAACATACACAGATACATACTGGCTTGTTGGTCATTCTGTACGTAGCCGTAATACGCCATACTGGATTTAAGCGCTGGACAATCATATCTGTTAGAATCATTTTTATTCCCTGCTTGTCATGATACGTAGTTGTATAATTGAACATACGAGTAAGCGTGAAAATTGTATAAATATAGGGTTGGAGATGATTATGAAAACGTATGTTCTATTGCTTGTGGAAAAGGTACCCTCTCATGATACGACAGTACCAGCGAAACTGTCTGCTCAATTCATACCAGTTGTTCGAGATACACGATCGGTTTCTTGACTTGTAATATACCTTTTGTCACCTGACACCAACACGCACACAAACACACACACACACACACATGCGTCGGGGAAACATTGACATACAGACAGATGTACGAGGTATACCTCCAAGAGAGCGGATGTCTTCTCACGCAGCCGTTCTATAGAATCCGCCAAACCAGCCCTGACAAATCCATCTGGAAGTTGAGATACACTCTCGGATAACCGACTTGATATCAATGGTCCCCATTCCGTTGTGGCCATTTGAGACAAACAATCTACATCTCTCAACAAAAGTAACATAATCTGTGCCTTCGTAAGCATTTGTGCAGGTTCTTCTGACCCATCAACCCCACCAGTGCCCCTGACAGTCAGATCAGAGGTATTCTTTGTATTATCTGAAGGAGATGACTTGTGCGTGGATGTAATATCTGCTACTGTGTCAGTCAGCCACATAGTATATCTTGATAAAAGCTGAAATTGCAGTTTCCAGAATCTATGTGCGAGCGCATGTAAGTACACACTATTGTTCCACGTGAGCGCTACAGCCGAGCACAAACTTATGGTGGGCTTGAGTAAGGGTTGATTGTGTGATTCATCGATCGTAGGTTTTTGCAAAAGTAAATTTGCTTCTTGTATAATATCACTATAGGAAGCTGCAAGTGAACCATTAAGGCTATCTTCGAGTTTGCCTGCGATCTCTTGGAAACGAAGTTGATAGTATATGGGGAGAGACCAGCTTTTCATAAAGTCACTGTACGAGAGCGAGTGTCGAAGTAGGCTGATACTCTGGGCAGTGCCGCACTTGTCCTCGAACCGTTTGATGAAGTTTTTCGTACTCGAATAATTCTGTTGGGAGTATTAGTTTCATATCATAGTTGCCGATAAAAGTGTGAATATATGAAGGACAAACGTATGAAACAAGAAAACTATGAAGAAATTATTAAACAACTATAGTTGAGGTGCTACTTCAACTTTCTAAAATATTAACGATGATGATGTATCATACACAAATATATGGATATAGACAATGAAGGCTTACCTTGAAGAACTGGTCAGGTATACCAGCAGCAAATACTTCTGGGGTAATTTCGGTCATTGTCTCGACGAGAGAAGGCCATACACTGTTCGTCAAGAAGTTAAAATTGTTCGCGCCAGCTAGGGTTGCTGCCTCCAGCTGTGTAAAATTGTGTTATGATATTGAGTAATTGTGTCTGATAAGCCATGCATTATCTTTACTTCATAGTGTCTATCAAAGGACCATGGCATCAGCAGTGGTACAACACAACAAACTGTAATACATTCCATAAATACACATATAACTAGACCATGTATACACATATATACACACCGGAATGACAACGTATAAGTCTAGATACTACAAACAACCTCGACATACTACACCTTATTCTTCTTAAAACTTGCACTGTGTTCAATTTTCTTTCACAAACGTACGAAATACTCTCCATTCTAGATAGGTACGCCGCATGCGCAGATAAAAACTCAAATCCAGAATATATTTTAACAAACTCTACACCTGCCATCAACAACGGTAGGTAAATGTACAAGAGAACGAGACATTCATATACAATTACATATAACTGAAACTATTTACTATACTTTGTGCAAAGTTTCTTCCAGTCGCAATACAACGTTGTTCCTTTTTATGTCCAACCTGAACTTACAACTTTTAGCACTGTCTCAGTCTATTAAGCCCACACAAACATACATTTAGACATACACATGTACTCACCAAAGTTTTACAATCTTTTTCTGTGTACCGAATGACAGCATTGTATATGCAATCCAACCCATTGTTCTGTAAATTCGCCGACGTGACTGTTTTCCTCACAAAGTCATCCACACTAACTACTCTAAACAAGCTCTCAGCCTGTTCAGCTTTATCAACAATTGCATATGGTTTCAACACACTAATCATCAAATCAAGGTTATCTTCCGCAAGTGCAGATCGAAACGATGCTTCTAATCCAGCTAAAAGCGTACTCGTGATTCTTTCGATTCGCGGAGAGAGTGCTTGCACGATAGGCACACGTCGGCATTGTGATACGTAGAATTGAAGTTGGTTGAACTCTCCAGCCACTCTTTCTACTCTTTGAGTCGTGTCATCTACATGTGTGCATATATGTGTCAATTTGGCCTTGGATGCCGTTGTCTGGCTGAAAATCACAATAACATCCAGTATCACAATAACTAGATAGATATAGTGAATACAGTCACAATGTGCAGGGATATTATACTGGTAAAAATCGACTGCGCTTCATATAATCGGCGGATGTTACTATATTGTTGAACAAACTTGCAGTTGAGGGGACGTCGTGTATAAGAAATAAATCTACATACACAATATTATCGCCCTGGAAATAATATATATCCAAGAAAAATCCACACACGGTACTGTGTCCAACAGAGAAAAACATCTTTCATCGAAGTTCTTACCTGAATCATCTGCTACAGCGCGTATAGGAAGACTTTCATGCCTTGAAATAGGCTTATGAATATTTCCTGTTGGACCTTCTTCCATTTTCAAAGTACTACTACTAATATCAAGGTTCAATAAACCCTCAATCTTATGGACCGACCCGATTATGTTTAAAAATGTTTGCAATAATGCCTTCTTCTCGCGAATTAATGCCTTCTCCGTTAATTTTCCGCCTAGATTAGACATGGCAAACTCCACTTCTTTCCGTACAGACGATATATCATTCCGAACCCCAGTGAGTGTCTCTCTAATGGACTCGATACTCTTATCCATACCTACAAGGTTTGCCGACAAATTGACAAAATCTGCATAATCCTTGTTAATTAACTCGATGAGGTCGCGTTTAAGTGTCGTTAAGAAGCCCAAAAGCTCATCCTTGAGGCCTGGAAGCGTACCAGCCACACGTACTGTTGTTAAAAGCACGTCGGAATTAAAGTTTGCGGAGCTGAATACTGCTTTGTCGAAGTAAACTTGGGCCTGTGGAGTGTGGGATTCCATGCTCTTGGCCCGACTTTCCATGGTTCTACTTAGCTCAACAGGCACGATAGATCGACTCCGCTCTCCTGAGGACTGTGCCACGGTTGGCATTGTGTACATGTGAGAGTGTGTGTGCGCGCGCTTGCGTGTGCGCGCGCTTGTGTGTGCGTCAGTAGGCGTGGATATAAGGTTACGGAAAGTGGTTGCTACAACAGTGTGTGTACGTTGTTATGGGAGGCGGTATGAGGTAAAGAGAGAGGGAGAGGAAACAGAAGGCAGGGATGAGGATTGTGGACCTTACAACGTCCGCCAATGAAAACATATTGTATTTAAAACACCTCCCGTACGTCTTCATAAACAGACAGAGATACATGTTCATGCACTCGTCACGTTGTGGGTTTACATGCTTCCCTGTATAAGAACAGATATAGACAGTATATGTAGACACAAGAGTTAACTGCAGACATATAATATGTACACGCATAGCACCACTGAATTTTTACCGACACAGATACAGATGCAGATGGAGGTACAATTCAAAACAGGTACATACACTAATAACGAATCATTGGATGAGAAACTGGTACTTTCAAAAATGATTAAACTCCAATTCATGTGAAGCTTGCAATGTCTGATTTGGAAAACTGCAAGTTTTAACCTGAACGTACTACAATATACGAGGACGTCTATCACTCATAAAAATGGCGGGCTTACACATACACAAGAATTGAGACGTATATGCCATCTCATTCGAACTCTTCATGAATATTTTCGAGTGGACGTGCACCTGTTTATACTGTAGTACAGCTTTTGATGACGTAATCGGAAATCCGAGAACTTCACTACATAAAGGCTTCTTGAGTAGATGATTATACATGATCTACACGTGCGTCGAAGGATTTCTTTCTTAATTTTACACGCAATAAAATATAACACCAAGTTAATGGGTGTATTTCTACGAATTTCTTCATGCATGAAAACTTTATTGACTTCAATGACATCTGGCCATGTGTATGTATGTGGCATTTATTACAAAACCTTGTGTATGGCTTCGTACGTGAACGACCGTGAGAGTATTTAATCAAGTTGGAAGGGTAAACAAAATGAACACTATGTTTTTTTGCAGGCAAGAGCAAGCTAAACAGATACTTGGGCAAACATGTATTGCCGCAAAATTTTATGCTCCACATGTATAGTAGTAATGTTTGTGTGGGTGTACCCATATGCGCTGCGTTATGAACGATTGCTATGTGCATGTGCCGTTTGTCAGTCGCCAGGAACTTTTGGGTTTTGAGCCAATCCACACAGCACTCACCACCTACTCATACACACACACACACACCAACGCACACATACAAACGCACACACACACACACATATATATATACCCACGTACACCCGCATTCTTACATGTATATGTTGTCAGGCAGCGGGGTAAAACAAACTGCGCACATTTCTATTCCTGACGTTGCGCTGAATGGTGCGTGAGACACGCACAAGCTTACTTCGGCAATGAGTGGTAGCTGGTCCGCAGGTGATGAATGTCTACTGCGGTATGATCGTCGAAAGTCGACGTACCTTGCTGCAAAGATTGCGAAAACACATGACCACAACGATGAATGTACTGTAGAGGTACTACCTGGTACGGGAGAGAATGATAATGACAGTGATGCAGTGTTCAAGAGTGAGACGCGACGTGTAAGCGTGAATCATGTGTACAAGAAGACGAAACTATTGGATGAAAATGCGACTGCTGGGACAAAGTGTGTTTATCATAACAAGCAAAAAGGAGTGTATGTTGTAGCGAAGATTATGAAGAAGCATTTCGATGATGTCCCTCCCTACTACACTATAGAAGTTCTCAACACAGGCGAACAAAGACAAACTGAGCTAACCCGACTTCTGTTTGCACCAAAGGCAGGACATTCACGCCACACACATTCCGTATTAAATTCAGTTCCTAACTCATCTATCGCAAGTAAATCTTCATCAAATATACCTTCTCGTAATCGTACAACTCATGCGTCGGAACGTGAGGAGAAGGCAAGTGATTCTGCTTATGAACGAGTGGATCTAAGGCCCATAGCTCGTTTCAGACCGTCAGAGTTGGCTGCTAAAGCTGCAATTGGCCGGAAATATGCGAGAGAGCGACAGGGAAACAGGGACGTTTCCCCTATCCCCACTCGTAACGGTGCGACATACCGTGTAGACAAGAATTCTAGATCGCGGCGAGAACGCTCACGCTCGCCATACTCCAACACGAGCGCTGATACACATATGTACAAAGGTGTATACACCTCTGCACGACATACCGATCGATTTGGTAGACCAGCAGATAGTCGGTCTCGCACACGACTCGATCATGGACAGCCCGACAGAGCCACCCCTGACTCCTGCGACAGGCGTGAGCATGTTTTTCGGGAGAATACAAGTCGTAATGACAGGGGTCAATCACCGCGCACAAGGTACGGCGATAAATTTGAAGAGAGCGACAAACCTAAGCTAAAACGGGGTGAAACGCGTGAGGACGCTATGGCTGTCGATGAAGTGTTGGATGACCAGGTATCAAGTGTAGAACTTCAGTATGCACATCATTTGTGTATGAGTATATACATCATTTGTGTATTGGTACATACATCATTTGTACAAGAACGTGTGACCACGGAACTGTCTCATCTCTATCCGAATAATAGATGTGTAAAATCCATATTTTAGTGTACAGATAATACAATATTTAAACTTGTATAGGTTTCGGTATCGTTCATACTTTTTTAGCTCATGTATTTCTTTGTTTCTATTTAATAGTTGCAGTTACTTAGCCAGATAACAAGTGAGATCGAGAAACTGACAATACAGATCGCCGGTTTCGAGGACAAAGTCAAATCTCCCAACTCTCGAAAGCATCTTCGACGACCTATACAGGAAGCAGAGGTTACGCTAAGATTGATTGTTCTTGAAATAGAGAGTGAATTTATGAGACATGAAGCTTGTCATTGTTTGCAATCGTTGTGCCGCAGACTGAGTGCACGCTTGAGAAACGTGAAATCTACTTGCGACATGATGTGAATTTAAGAACAACTTCACTTCATGCGGTTGTACATATTTAGAAATATTTGGATGCATATAGTGACCAAAAACCTAGTGAGCTTACATCGACCTTAGCCTACAGAAAGGGTTGGGCATGTGGAAACGACTATACTTCTTAAGACCTACATGTCGCAATAGATCATACGAAGGTTGCAGTGGCCAGACTTTACCACGTTTATACTTACATACGCTTACCAGTTGGTTCATCACCTTGATCAGATCTTGAACTAAAAAAGTGAACATGCAAACAAAGTTTTCCTGGATAGATAACTTTATATAGAAAGAAATTAGTTTAGAATAATTTGTGGTCTGCCTGGATACACGAGGTATCCTGTATTTGCTCAACTCAGATTCAACTCGTTACAAGCGTAAGTACCAAACAGTTTTAGTAGCATGAAGGAAGTTACACCACCGACTGTTGATGGATTGTGACCATAGTTACGGGGGCTTGGTTCAATTATTACGCTAAAACTCGGTAGTCTGTCCACATATGTACATCCAATTCCTTAACTGCATTACATAAATAAATAGAGATACTAACTACACTTGAATATCCCGAGGGAACAATCAATTAGTAGCTGACTTACAATCCATTAATATATTGAATTTTTTTATTATGTTCCGGCGCAAATCTCGTCTCGACTAGCAGCAGTGGGCGGGTAAGACCAGACCAAGTTATATTACAACATCCAAGAGAGCAGGACAATATAATCCGTCAAAATATTCTTTTTCATTTTCGTTCATAGTTATTGTTCTTTAATACAGTGTGATTACAATACCACAATTTTGTCAGGTCAAGAGTCATATACCTCATATCCTATAGAGTACCCCTATGAATGGTAACATTTTGTATGTACACGCAAGAACCGGCTAAAGAAATTTTATTGACGAATGTTCTGTACCGGGTTGCTGTGTTTTTAGAAACAACACATACGTTAAAAATACTGCCACTGTGCCGAGCGCAACTAACCCAATCAGAGGTATCGCACCAGACGGTATTCCAAATACCAGACTTTCGATCACTAATAGAAGAACAGTACGTGAGCACGTACACACACAAACAGAAAAATTGCCGACCGTACACACATTCATGCATATGTACACAAACATGAACACAACACAGGAAGAAACAGAATTATTCATTCATAAGGTAAATTATGCATCACTTACATTCAAAGTAGTTCAGTTGCACGAAAGGTACAAGGCAAGTATGGGGCAGTCGATAGATATCCTTTTAGGAAGAAAATAAGTATGCGTATTGGTGCACGAAAGGGGTTATGTATGAAGACACGGTGTATGTTAGTACATTAAATATCATGACTTACCGATATTAAAAACTATAGGTCGCTCGTTAAGTGACGGAATAATAGGGACACCATTGGGTACAGCACTCACTTCGACAAGACATTCGAATTCTTCTCCGACGGTCTGAACATATTAACAAACAATTTCTGCTTAAATATCCTGTTATACGGACTGATGTGATGTGAGTGTGCAATTGTGGGCAAAGGTTGGTATGTTTCTATCAATTGGTAGTGGCTCACAACTTTGGTAATAACATTCATACCTATGTGCAAATGACCTCAACCAAGGAATACAGCATGTACTCACCTGATATTCTCGTATGTTCGCAACATCAATTTCAATTTTCTCCATATTTAAAAGATTCCTTCTCAATGCTTTATTAGGAATTGAGAACTCGCATCCATTTACAACCTCGATTTTGAAGTTTGCTGGGTACTAAAGAAAAGTATACACAAATTAGGCAAAACAATTTGTGCTTACAGTCACAATTATATCTGCGGAGCACCTTAGAACCTAAATCTCATGTAAACCTTTTAGCAGGTTATCATAGTAATCTATGCATACATCGATTTTGGTACACAGACCCCTTCACGCATGCCAACCATACAATGATGACCACAGGCACAGGTACACATATGTTAGAATTATCGATGCGCAAGTGCTTATACGTGTTGCTTTAGAGCTTACGTGCCACGCCTAAATAACTCGGTTTTACTGGTAGGAATACTTACTTACAGTTGCAGGGTAGGACACGCGGACTTCATAACTCGTAGAAGCATCCTACAAGTGAAGAGAACATATAGAGGTAGAATACCCATATGAGAATAGATCCACGAGAATAGATCCACGCATGTTCCATTCTCACTACGCGTTGTACTCGCCTGGAAGATGGGCATCTCATACTAGTATTCTTTAGACGCACAACCAAGACTGGTTCGAAATTAGTCAATATAAAACTAAGACATTTGCGCATACAGATTTAAACACAAATGCTAATGACATATCTAACAACTTCGTGTGTGCACATAACAGCCAGTATCCAATATACCGTTCCATAGTTCCAACCAACTTGATGGCCAGATATGGATGTATGTACGTATATGATAGCAACCTACATATTAACATACAGATATGTATACATATGTATGCATACATTCATTCATTCATTCATTCACGTGAACATACATATATACATGCATACATATACTTACAAGATTAACTCCCCGAAAGAATAGTGACTGAAAAGGCTGTATTTTTAAGAGATTCTTTCCTAAATTTGGCTTTAGTCTGTTGCATAAAGAAAAGAAAGGTAATATAGTACGAAAGATTTTAGCAAATGCAAATGAGATATTTTCATTCGATCACCTTGTACACAGCCCTAATTCAATGTTTTGTGTCTGGGTTTACATACACGTGACTGTTCTCATAGTACATAGTACCACAAAGCATAACGGTTTCTAGTTCAGATTGTCACGCAGCGATAATTTCTAAAATTACGAGCTCGCTAGATAGGCTGTGTGCGAGAACATATACACGAGATCAATAGCATACTCGATAGGTGATTTTATATCGCCCCAGCCGTGTTGTTCATTCGCTGCTGCTAATTTGACTACAAGAGCCAGCAAACATAATCGCCTCTTCATTGCTAAGTTTCACTAGCTTCTACACACATGTGAGGCTATATCTCAATTGATACGGAACATTTACACTTGTGTAAATCGTAATATACAAAGCAAATGAAATGTTAGTTCATCACTGAAATGTCGTAAGTCGTTCGTTGTTAGGGTAATAAGCCTGGTTGTTAGGGTATGTAGTAGTCAGATGGTCCCTGTTTGGTTTACCATCACCATACGTGAATTTCGTCAACAGGTGTCAAATAGTAAGATTACAGATGTCACAGATGTCACAGATGTCAAACATGTCAGTAGTGTCAGTAGTGTCAAGCTGTGTGACACTTCTATACACACGATTGAACACAAATGGTTATATACACGTTAAGGTTACACATCACACACACACATACACACACGCACAGTTGCTTACTTATATGCATCTCATCTATTCGCATGCATCCGTACGTACCATTCCCTCTGTGTATATGAATATTGCATATTATTTCACAGCACATCATGACAGGGAGAAATAGAGTACTCTCACCTCAGAGTTTGGCTGAGCGAGATTTTGAACACGACGACCACTGCCAATTTGACCTTGTTCAAACTCTATGGGCAGGTTACGGAAAGGTTTTGAGATATGAAAAATGCATTCTCGAGGATGGAGCTGTGGTAAGTGTGATTATAAAGTACATCTCCCCACCAAGCATGGCTGCTGACTCTGTGGGACATAAAAGGTACATATATTCATAAGCAGGGGGAAGATGTAGTTGTCTATTCGTACGCAGTGGGAGCAGGTTCAGTCGTTATGACGAGATTCGTATAGTTGGAATCAACACGTTTGATATTTAAGTACCGAAATAATTGAACCCTCCGAAGAGACTATGTTGAGGTAGACTGTGTACACATACATATTACATTTATACATGTTTGTGATTTGCCCGTCAGAGCGGTTTCGTTCATTTAGGAGATATGCAGATATATGATGGAATTATACGAACATGGCATTGTTACATAAAATATAGTATACAATTTCCTATCCTAATGTCTGAATGTTGTGTACTTATAAAGAGAAAAGGTACATGCTGCATATTTACGTACAACATATCGAAACAAGCATGGATACACGCAAGGATGAATAATGCACTTCTAATCGCAAATTAACAGAAAAACCATGTCATATGATAATGAAATGTCATTTTATAAAAACTTACGGACAACCCTATTCAAAGAATCCACACCGGGACACTGTCATATCCCACGCTCGTACTGCCTGGCACGCAATGGGACTTCGCGAACCTTCGTGATGGAAGACATGTGCACTCGCTTCCCTAGGTAAGTACAATACAACATGTACAATACTCAATACTCAATGTTCCGCACCCACATTGTGTATGTACGTACACGTGGACGCATGCCTACATTTGTATTGAAACGTAAACTTTTACTTTTGTGACAATCTCAAAATGTCAGTACGTGTTACGACCGAAATAGAAGCTGGCATTGTAGACACGGATTTGCGGCGAGAGATTATTGCGGGTTGTGGTAGATATGTTCCCAGTGGGGATCCAATAGTGTAAACTGTAGCCATGATACATATCACTGTGTGACTGTATGGTATAAGATTTGAAAGGTTAATGTTTCTTCATGGCAAGTTTATTATTGCTTTCAACTTGTACGAATATATTTATGTCCATGTCCTGATCTAGATCAGTCTCAAAGGGTATGGATTTCATGACCGCACGTACCGCCCTTCGCTGGCTGGCAAAATTTCATGGGACCTTGTGGACGAAAACAGCTGAAGCTCAAAACTGTGGTTAGTCTTGTTATAGTTAGCTAGTGTCAACTGTTGTTGGCGCACCCCAAATACGCTCTAGTATTAACGCGAAACGAACATTTACGGAACGTAAGCCAGTATACGCACCAATGTGCACATTCAAACAAACACGTACACACCATGAGAGATTAAAAGGCTCTTTTGCTGTTCTCTTGATTAGGAATTAGTAGTACAGGTTCTTATTGGCACCTGGACACACGAATGAACGAATTAGAAAAAATTGAGGATGACCGCATTTTAAATTCTGCGCGATTGGTCGACCACTGGCTAAAATCGTCGCCTTTTAGAACACTTATTCATGGTAAGACGCCCAAGCACACAAAATTGTATTGGAACAGTCGCACATAGACACACGTGGTTACCATAACGAAAAGAAAATTTAGATCTACACGCGAATTTATTCTCTCATATATGTACGAGAGCAAATATATCCGACATGCACTAATGGTATATGGCATCTATGTACATGTAGGCGACTTCAAAGCAGAGAATCTTCTTTTCAACAATGCGATGACTGAATGTGCAGCAGTAGATTTCCAATACTGCGGTGTTGACATACCCATGCGAGATGTAGCTTATCTTCTGCAGCATAGCTGTTCTCCGTACGTATTCGTTTGAAGAGCTTAAATTTATCTAGTTTATATCTGTCATTTATTCGTTGTTTTTACGCATGTAAACACGTACTTTCGTAGACTGGCATTCCCACACAAGACACCTTCATATGTCACTCGGCCACCCGAGCTGTCCTGATATGTCCTGAACGACAACTGTACAGCTCCACTACAATTGTATTGTTATATGCTCAACAGAGGCTGCGAGAACTGCCACATTACTTACCCCAACAGAAAATCGAATGTATAAACGAACACTCATATATATAAGCATCCGCATTCCTCGACACTAATAAATACCCGTGGTCACATATGCAGAACAACCATGAAGAGAGAAAAGGAGCTCCTTGAATTTTATTATTCCCATTTAATGAGATTCCTAAACGAGGTAGACCTGATGCAAGGTACAGCCGAGAAATTCACATTCCAAGCCATGACTGACCAGGTTTGTACTATATTCATGTTAATATTTATACATTTTACGGATATTTCAACATTCTTATCACTATCTGGTTCAACCTCTTCTACTCGTGCTATCTTCATATATCTGGACTTGAGTGCCACAGTTTTGTGTTTGTCTGTTGTAAGTATTTCAATCTTGTCTCAAATCGTTTACCAAGTTTAAACTTCCTGCTTCTCCTGCGCATAGTTGGCTTTACATGCGATAATGAGGCAAATAGATGCATTTTTTACAGCCAAGTAACATTCAAGTTGCAATGGTGACACATCGCTAAATTATACGAACACTGTTATATTGTAGTATGTATATACGTCTTGGTATTCTCAGTAGTGTTTTTTTTCCATGCCAATGAAGCTAGAGTAAAATAGTACCGTTATCTTTTCTTCTCATTGTAGTACGCAGTGGCTGTGACTGACTTCTATCGATTTACCTGTGGGTGGAACATGTACCTTCGAAACCCGGACAGGATAAAAAAAATCGTAATGCTAACTCTGGATGCGTTGGAAACAGAATATAGTTGCAATGAAGAGAACCATTATTTCCAATTTCAGCACTTAAACATTGACATTTGGGGCTGAATTAATAAACAGTGTATGGATGATTAATCCATTATCACGTCGTGTATAATATGGACGAATTGAGTGATGAACTCTACTTGTACACATAATACAAGAGATGGTTGTTACGCAGACACTCGGTGTATGTCAAACGAGAGTCTACATCTTAATTGAAACATACAGTTGAATGAATGTCCAATACCATACGAACGTCAACATTTGTTTATATGCCCTTCTTTTCAATAGATTCTACGCACAGACTTGTATTAAAGGCTTTAAAATCATAGAAATTTACTGATGAAATAGCAAATTTCTACATTAGTGTTCATCGCTATTGTGAGCATTAGTTAGATACAACAAATTGGGTATACGTAATTGTAAAATATCATTCACATAAGAATCATCTGTCCTAAAAAAAAAAGCTGTCTGCTTTTCACCCTGTCAGGCTCACGTATCTACAACAAAAGTTGGGTTGACAAAAAATTAGTTCAATCATATGACAATAAAACTAATAATACACGGCAGTCTATACATGTATATTGCGTGCGTAAATGCATGCGGTTTCCGTACATCACGTTCAAGTCAAAGTTTTCGGATAATCAGCACATATAAATCCACAGACGCATTCGTACCAGTGATTTCAACAAACCTTTTACCTGGCTATTTTCGTTACAGGTCCCTTACGGCAGACCTTCTTCGTTTGTTATATTTTTTTCGCATCACAGAGGGCAAAGCGAAGGCATCGAACTTGGAATTCGACCTTGAGGAGCATATGTTCGCGGAAGAATATAGGAAATAGGAGTCTAATGTTTTGGACAGTAGACCGAATGTGCGTAGTAATACGTACGTACTGTATTGTATTGTGGATTCACGCATACATAACGGTAAAATCTAGCCACCAGTCGAATATTGTGAAATTTTAACAGGACAAGGTATACCATAGACGAAAATGACATGAATGACCTACGTATATGAGAAAGAAGGCATCGGCTAGTCGCAACGAAAAAAAGAGACTGTATGCACGATTATAACATCCCACCCAGCTATGAATATCTATGTCTGTCTACATATTGGAACAGGCAGTCAACTAGTTAACTACAAAAGCATGTAAACATGATGGAAATGTAAATAAATAATCGCAGACAGATCAACGCATGATCTTACACATAGGCAACTACAAATACAATACATGTCTACAGTCACATAATCGTAGTATGTATAACCGATTCATCCCGGTATAACTGAACATATATGCCCACTAAACCGTGCAATATCATAGTCAAACTACACTGGACCAAAACGACATACGTTGCATGGTGTTGTTAAACCATGTATATTCATATACCCAGGCACGCAAATAGGACGAATGTATATATACATATTCACACCTCCACCAATAGACCGCCAGAATTACTGCAAATACAAGCACGACAGAAGCTTGATTCTGGCGTGTATGTGATAGGTCAACAAATCCAGGTTCTCTAATACTAAATGAAGCATTCCCCTCGTCATCATCATTCATGAATTCAACCATGTTTTTTGTTCGGCTACATGCATGTATGTATGTATGTATGTATGTATGTATGTATGTATGATGTATGTATGTATGTATGTATGTATGTATGTATGTATGTATGTATGTATGTATGTATGTATGTATGTATGTATGTATGTATGTATGTATGTATGTATGTATGTATGTATGTATGTATGTATGTATGTATGTATGTATGTATGTATGTACCTAGGTATGTATGTGTGGATATATTTATATATTTTGTGTACATACGTGCGATACTTAATACCTCTCAGTTGATATTGTATGTTTAACATTCGTTCGAGTACGTCCACGAAATCTTTGAGCATTAGCTACGACGGGCCCCTTGACTTGCATTTGCGCAGGGAGCTCACCATCACCATCAAAGTCATTTTTCTCATCTTGAATTGGACGTTCAACTGGTACGACCTCTTCTTCACCATCTTTTATCCCGACCTACGAAAAGGAAATATAAAATGAAAGGTTCAGCAAACAAAATAGCATTGAATTTTCTAATATATTAGCTGGATATGCCAAATATCACAGAGGTAGTTCTGTGTTTTGGTTTTATCACTTTCATCCTATTACTTCTTCGTCATATTTATAACAATCTGAAGATAAACATTTATATATTATGTACATGTCTATTTCTTCACACGACCGGTATGGTTTTCTCATTTTCCACCGATACTGATTGGATCACTTCTATAGGTAAGCCGTCATTTTTTCAGTAATGTGATTCATCGCAAGATCATGATCGTCACCATTATGTCATTTGAGCACAATCACATAAAAATACATATCATGAGTTACCTCGTCCATTTCATCTTCGTCGTTGACGACTTTAGCTTCCTCTTTGTTGCTTTCATCAAAATTCCATTCAGTATCTATATAATCATCCGTGTCACCATCATTGATCATATCTTCCAAGCCTTCTACCTCATCTATATTTCGTGGCACGAACGCATTGATGTTTATACCGATTGCGATTCCACCATCTTGAAATATTGAAATATTATTCAGGTATTGTTTCATGTATGTAAAGAAGTGTACATGCAAATGCGCCCGCACATGTATGTTGTAGTCTGTCCTGCCTATTTTACGCCGAATCAGGGTACATTTCACCATCATTTACTGTACTAACGATAGTCCGATGGTATACATCATCTATCCGCAATCGAGTAAAACTAGAAACAGATACATACATCAATGTATAGGCATCCTAACTTTGGAAATGTAGCTGTACACAATATATGAAAACTACACAACAATAATGTCTCTTGCCCAATAAACCATGTCTATGGTATTGGTACGTACTGATATGAGAACATTATTTCACATATAATGTTCCACATCGGCAGACATACACTTATCGTTTACGGTAGCATTCCGGTATATACCAACCACAATGATAAAAGAAATCCTCCGCACATGTTCTAACTCAAAAAAGCTAGATATTGAGTTTTAGCCATGGTATATACATTACCATTGTGCTTTTCAGAAGGGTCATCCGGCGAATCTTCGCCTTCTACGACTTCGTCGTTGAACTCGATATCGTTGAATGGTTCTGAATATGAGTAGGAAAACCAGGCACATTACTTTTTGTTCAGCTATACATATTGGTGTAAGCATATGACACATCGAAAAATAAAACGTCAGTAGTATATCATTGGGCCAAAGGTGCATTCTATCAATGGCACAGCATTTCATATATCAGTTCAATGGTGTTTACCAGTCTTCCTCTATATGAGGATACAGTCGATTATCCGTAAGTCATGCATGCTTGTATATATACATTTATAGTCTATACCATACGTAACTACACACCGAACTTCTGGGTATTCATGGATTTTTATGGTGTGTATTATTTGTGTGTAGTGACCTCAAATAATAGGCAATCTGACGTGCATACGCATTTAAGCACACATGCCCATCAACACCAGCATTGTATAGTAGATGTGGTACCTTCATCTGGAAAATCAATGGCGTTTTGCTTAACGCTCACTCCACTGGAAACACTGCAATGAAGAAGCACAATTACGAGGATTGTGCTGCGCTTGAACATATTGAAACGCATGAATGAAGTTTACTTCATTCGGAAGTATGCATATATAAAAATGATAAAGAAAGAATGTGTGTGTGTGTACATGTGTATGTATGTGTCTGTGTGTGTGTGTGTATGTGTGTTTGTGTGTGTCTATGCGTATACACATCGATACCGTTTCTATGGGACTTCAGTAATATAAGCCAATCGAAACGGGTGAATTTGAAATATTCATTTTTAGTTTTGGACCCAGGACTGATTGATGTTCGGGATATCAAATTTAGGGTTTAATGTAGAATAAAACAAAAATTGTCCTAAACCTAAATATTTTATTTCCAATTTTTATTTCGGCTTTTAGCCAAAATTGTACAACCATTTGTTTTGCGCGGGC
This sequence comes from Creolimax fragrantissima, assembly GCA_033442365.1. Taxonomy (NCBI): domain Eukaryota; class Ichthyosporea; order Ichthyophonida; genus Creolimax; species Creolimax fragrantissima. Next base: position 455,155 of record JAWQFL010000005.1, read on the forward strand.
TTTTACATACAGACACACACACACACTCACACGCCCACACTTACACACAATCACAAACACACACACACACTCGAGCATACAAACACACACACACACACACCCTCGCACACACATACACACAGATGTGTACTACACGCAGTAAGTTATATACCTCCTGTACACACACTTCATCATTCCACGTTTGAGGTTTTAGGGAACGAACTACACGTACAGGCGTATTCTCCTTGCTTTGCTGCACACAAAACATGCATTAAACATAGGAGAGTACGCATAAGGTAGCTGGCTCGATATATATCTGCTTCCCTTGGCAAAAGAAGAGCCGAAATGTCTGTACCAGATACTCATCTTACACCGCACAGAGTTGCACTGTTGATTCTTGTTAGGGAGTTTCTTAAAGATGTCGAAGACACTGCTTCATCATGGAATGGTACACTATTGGTGCATATACATGTGATCACGCTAACTAAATGGAGCAGAAATATGGTTGGATTCATACTTGGACGTCCACTCAATGCACATTTTTTTTGGATACTTCAGATGAAACTGCAGGCAGATTGACGGAAGGCGAGTTCACCATACTTCTTGTGGATTGTATAAAGAATACTACCAGAGGGTCTTCTCAGTCTGACTATGCTTATCTGTCGACGAGGATTTCATCGTTTCAGAGGTTTTTGATGGATGTAACTGTGTACACATTTGTACAACACTATTGTTTGTTCGGTATTTATGTTTAGAGTGGGTTGTTTCTGTTTTCCATGTCTGCAAATATATACAATTGCATTCTTGTGTACGTTTCAACTCCTTACTAAAAATTGACTATCAAGCCATGCACTTGCTAAAACTGTGTTCATGAGCTTCCAGTGACTTGCAATGTTGATTTCGGGTATACCACGTATCTATGAGCTCTTTGTATGTACGTATAGTTTCACATAGTTTGTGTAACATTATATTGATTCGCTAGTTGCACACGAAATTGTGTTCACCGATGTAATGTAAAGCCTCATGTACACTTTTTCGCTTGTTTTTGTTACCGTGTTCCTTATAATCAATCGGTGGAATATATTTGTGATTGCTAGCGTTCGCTCGAATAAACTTATCAAGATACTACAAGAGACACTTAGCCAGGTTTCCGAGGTGTTTATCATGCATGATCTCTTTGAGTACGCGAAAAGCCTAATTGATCACCCACCTGAAAATGTATGTATATATTCATCTGTGATTTTGTGTGTATGTACCCATACATGCCACTAGATATTTAATATATACACCTTTATACTGATTTTACAGGTATTTCCACGCTCCTGATTGATTTTCAAGTTGCACGTTTGTATTACGAGAGTAGAGAAATAGTAAACGTCAACGAAAATATATTAGACCTCTGATAATCTTCACATAGTCAGAAATATGTTCATTATATGTATCTATTCGATTATGAACACCGCACCCGCATTTATATTCGATAATACAGTACGAAATCACACACCACGCTTAGATATTTTATATCAATATTGTCAATTGTAGGTCGCAGGAGATGTGGTGACTAGACATAGTATTATAGGAGTGTTTTTACGGCAAATATCGCTGGCTTTCGAAAGTGCTTCTTTTGATCAAATCGTTCGGCTTTGCGACGATGTTGCGGTCTACTGTGCAGACAGGTGTGTTCGTGAACTTTGTCCGTGCATGTCAGAGTGTATAGGTGGGTAGTTGTCTCGTATATGTATATTTGTTTATTACGGAAAGCTGCGATACTACTGCCTGTATTACATATACATATTTCTAAATCTTGTAATTATTTTCATGTCAGTTGTTGTTTTTTCACACGAATTTGTCGATGTAAGTTGTTGTTTTTTCACACGAATTTGTCGTTTGTGAATATCCCATAAATTGACCACTGAAAATTTTTGTTTTTGGTACGAAATTACTGACATCAGTCTTACGCATTGACTCGCATAGATGTGCTCCTCATACGTAAGTACATTCACCCACACTACATACACACTTTTCACACGCTTTACAAAGTACTTCGTCGAGTAGTAATGTGTGTGTGATCGACTTCGACGACGACGTTGATTGGCTAAAAACAGGAGGCGGTTACGTTCGCATTGGTGGGGGGGAAGGCACTGGTATGGGAAGGGGCGAAACAATAGATGTTTCAATGGAGCTAGACGATAGGTATGAGTATGGCATGTGTATGTGTATGTTATTATAATTATTCAGTGGGGAATGCATAAAGAAACAACCGATGCAATCGGCTCTCCAGACGATGTGGATTGGTTAGTAGCGAGACGAGGATATCGTGCATGACGTGACAGAACAAGGGGTGTATATATATAGTGGTATCCATGTTTCTATCTGACTATCCTTATGTATATTTCCGTGATGCGACAGGCATGTTTATGAGACTCTTTCATACACATCCCGCCTATAAATAGTTTCAACGACGGTGATTTCTATCCCAAATGTGATCACCGGATGGGTACACCTGTACATGATCTAGACGCGCCCAAGACATCCACACCAAAACGAAATAACAATGGTACAGCTCCTCGAACACCAACGTCTGAGGCAATACAAACGTCTTCACACAACACAGCGAACATCTCTGTAAAATCGAACCTTGAGGCTGAGAGATGTGTACGCAAAGCTGCGGCATGCTTGGAGCATGGTAGCGAGGTAGATGCCAGTGTGTCTATTGTTTGTATCTATTGTTTGTATATTTGAAAATTTCGGTTGCTTTATAGCAAATTTCAAATCCAAACCATTGGTATGCGCGAATGAATGAATACGTGTTGTGGGCCGAGTATGATATAGCACGAACATATATGGCACCAATTCAGTATTAAAAAGTGCCTGAGATACTGGAAGTTGCATGTCTTGTATTATATCAAACGAAAGTTCATGTCGTTCATTGTTTGTTCAACAATTAGTGTTCAATCCGTTATAACTCCGATAAATGTAGTACCCGCACACATATGTGGTAGACATCACCACGCTCCTAATGTGGTTTATGTCCATTCGACATGGTACAGAGCTACGCCCACGGCGCACTCACACATAATCAAAATATATACATACAAAACGATAAACAGTATACAATATACAATATACACAGGTACGTGTTCCACCTGGTGAACTACATGAGTGTCTCCAAGTTGTTCTTGCCGACAACCCAGACAATCAAATGGCCAAAACACTCTCGTACGTAAACTTCAGCCGTGCAAGAGACTATACACATGCTCAAGTAAGCCTGCATGGATGTACATATAGACCAGGAAGTGCGGCCACTACTGAAACGAATGCTGTATCTCATATAATTCCTCACGACGATAAAACATCGTTGCAACTTGCCTTATTTCGTCTAGCGAAAACAGAATACGACTTCGGACACTTGGTAAGTGCTATATTCTTTCGTGTATTCTTATGTAGCGTAAACGCACTATTAGAAAGCAATTGCGCTAGTTCATACCCTCATTCATATGCATCACCCAATAGGACCGTGCGCACGTAGCTATTGCAGAGTGCATTAGAGTGTCTCAGGAGCAAGGAGATGCCGAAGGTCTTGCATATGCGTTCGGGTGGGTGTGTAAACTGCGAACACATCATTATCAACATCAGCGCCAGCACAGACATGAGAGGGACAACGCCCATTACGAATATGGCCCAAATGCCCAGTTTAATCCTGGGATGCGCGGACATATACAAGACCAGCCCATGTTTGTTTCCAAGTGGTTATCAGAAAGCCAAACTACTCACGGAGAAGATGTATGCATGTTTGTATAAACATTACGCACGCCTGCACACATACACACACACACATACATACATACATACATACATACATACATACATACATACGTACATACATACATACATATATACATACATTTATACATACATACATACATACATTACATACATACATACATACATACATACATACATACATACATACATACATACATACATACATACATACATACATACATACATACAAACGCACAAAACACATGGTCATAGACATGTATATTAACTAGACGTATCCCCAAATTGTTTCTTGTATTACGCAACTTTACCTTTCGAATAAAATGTCGTTAGTGTAATGTACTGTCAAATGTAAATTAATATTTGCTCACACATTGTCATTTGGTATCGTAGCACCCGTCCAGGTCCCTAAAGACACGCAACACTACATACTACAAAAGCACTGCCTCCGTCAAAGTCGCAGATTTTAACACAGAGTGCGCTGATGATGATTCCGAAATCCAAGATCTCCATCTTAGGTGTATACGACGTGCGCGAGAGTTAAACCTTCCCGATGTTGAAGGTGTCAGTTTGTTAACAACGGCTACCAACATGATTCGGTCAGGTAGAGGTGCTCGAGAAGCTGAAACTTTGTTAAAGCGACATCGAGATCTACGAACCAGTTTGTCTTTTCAGGAGTCTGAGGTACTTTACGAGTGTATTGTTTGTATGTTGAGCTGTAAAACCCTGTTTGTTTGTAAAGTCTATACTGAACGTGTAGTTCGCCCCATGTGCTGATACATTAACATGTTCTATGAAGACGTCGAATGGGTCGCGCCAGCTGTCGGATGAATTGATGGTATCAGCCGATCTGTGGATGAGATTGGGCCAAACCCGTCTGTCTGTCCTTTTTGCTTCACAACAACTATTATTCGCATCTTCTACGGACCATCCCGTTAATTCTGTGGTATGTAATATATTCTTTACACAGATTTGGGCACGAGCGTCACAAGTAGTATGTACTTGGATAACGCTCGCGAAAGTCATCATGTACCTTCCCTCGCATTCTATTGTCGCCACCTACTGTGCGATATGATTACTTATCCTGTACCTTCCCTCGCATTCTATTGTCGCCACCTACTGTGCGATATGATTACTTTGGTGAGCTTCAATGAAAGCTCACAAGTACCATCTAAGTGTGCTTAGTCTACAAGTTGCTAAACATTTTGTGTTCATCACGTAGCTATTCCTCACTAGTACAGACCTCTTTAAAACACACATGCACGTTAAGTTAATCACTCACATTCACTCTCAATCTGAAAATCTCACTCTATCACTCAATCTCAATATCTCACTCTCACTCTCACTCTCACGCTCACTCATACACACACAACAAGGCTGCTCTGTGTATACTCGCCCATATGTGTGTAACAGACGATGGGGATTTGAACTCCGCAATGGTATTTATGGGTGCAGCTATGGATCGATATCCCTCCCCAATGACGGAGTCTGGACTGTGGAGAGAGTGTACTTTGATGATTCTTTTTGACCAGTTTCTACTATGGAGGTCGTTTGATAGCGCCAGAGTAATTCTCTATCATTTGGAGGTATAGTTCACGAGTTGAATGTGTAGATATGAGTATGTAAATTCTAAGAATGTGTTTGTATGTTTGCTCGATGTTCATAGGTGCTGTATCACAATGGAGCTTTGCCTCGCTTGAATGACTACAAGCGTATTTGACTAATATCTGGAGTGCTTTTAGTGTACTAGAGTAATTCCAAAATTCTATAGACAGGCAATATGTATATATACGTGTGTGTAGCAATTAAAGCGAAGGGTACCCTTCCCATCAACTGATTTTTGTCTGCAGATGTTCTTTTTTTTTTTTTGGAAGATACTTCACATCGCATACATGATGTCTGCTATTTCTTCATATGAACGTAATTAAATTTTACTTATGTAGGGTTTGTTTGAAGCCAATGAGATGTCAAATCCTAGCATGGTACAACATGATAGAAAACGTAGACGTACCGCAGAGTGTATGGCTAAGCTAGCTTTGGCACAGGGAAATCACGTTGAAGCGCTTGATGTGTATGCACGTCAACTACCGGAATTGAATGACGATTGTCATGGAAGGAAAGTATCATTTGGAAGTGATGTACGGGAGAGATTGACGTATTTGAAGGTCTGCAAATTCACAATATGCATCTACTTTTATTTATATATGTGGTCGTGTTTTCGACCATGCGTAGATGTAAGTTTAATATGGATGAATTATGTAAGAATACCTGCTACCATGTTGGAGCTGTAAATACTTTGTGAGCCTTTTACTTTCGTTTCGATTATTATCGTTGTATACACAGCGAGTTGTTCGTTGTGTTATATATGTAAGCGTATATTTTGACATGTCCTTTCTAGCATACAGTCAGCATTCTATTAGTGTATCTAATCTATATATCAATAACAGATTAAGGCTGAGTCACTCCATGGTTGTAGAAATTTCTCACTAGCGCTTGTTGGGGTGCTCGAAGGCTTGTCGTTGGCTCGAACATACGAAAGCAATACTGATACATGCGAATTCGTCTTATTATTGGGTACTTGGTTTCACAATGTATATGTGTTAATTGTGCGTATGTGTTGAGTATATGTGTACTTAGTCTGAGGTGTATGCGCAAATGAACGAGAAAGCAACACTCATTCCGACGAGGAGAGATTGATTGAAACGAAATTGTTTTGACGGGCTTATTGTACGCTTAATCTGAATTATTTTCCCCATCAAAATATCTGTGTACATGACACACAGCTTCGTTACAGCTCGAGATGGGTCTTAAACAAACTGCACACGACACGATATCTACACAAATGATAAATATTCTAACTCATGGAACATTGCATACCCGCGCACGTGCCTGGAATGTACTTACCGACTGTGTTTTGGGAATACACGAGGAGCCCCTTAAATCGACCCCAATAGAACGTCATGTATATATACGTGTCCATGCATGCATATTTTTTGGAGTAAATATATCCTTGCTTTACTCACACAGTCACACAGCGATACTAAATCAATGGATTGGTGAATTAATGACATGGTACAAGAAGCTCACTCACTCCAATACTATATTAAATCTCTGGCATGTACATTCACGAATATTCAAAACATTTATATGCGTATTTGTTTTTGCGGCAATTATATCCCACAGAATACCGAGTTTATTGATGATTTACAAACGGACGAATCCGACGCGGACATTTTACCTGAAGTAGTTCCGAAACTATCACGAAAACGGTAACAATCTTGCGTGTTCGCGCATTCGCCTTTAATTCAACACTTATTGGATTTTGTCTCTAATTAGTTGTGCTGTGCATTTGAATTCTGCAGAAACGAAATTATTATGGACTGCATTTCTGGGCTGAAAGATTCGAAAACTGCTTTTCAAAAGGTGAGCACCCAACATATGGACCAGACTATTCATGGGTGTTAATCCATACATACTTATCAACATACATACTTATCAACTGTTCGTGCTACATTGATAAAGAGTGCCTTAGTAATAAGTGCATTAATGTTGTATTATATAAGCTAAATAATGTGTTAATCTATCACCAGTTTGGCGATGTTGAAGGTGAGAGAGCCACGCTCAGAAGAATGGCAATGTTGTTTAATGCAGCTGGGCGTACTACTGAGCGTGACGAGTGTAGCAATAATTTCAGGAGACTTTACAATCCCGAAAACATGATGCGCGAACAGATGAAAGTAGATAAAAAAGCTCGCATATTGACGACACAGGTACATTAGCGTATATACATGTGTGTGTAGGTGTACATTTGAGTGAAGGTTTAGCTCACATGTGTATACATATTTTACTGGTAAATATATACATATTTGTACTTTGATATATATATATATATATATATGCGTGTAAGGGCGCATGAGATGGTACATATGTAATCGTGAGTAATAGATACAGCAACTTTTAGGCTAAACGCACTTACATATTGTACTGGAGACCTTTGATTAAAGCAATCATACCGCACAGTTCTAGTTTTTTTATGCGAGTCTTTTCATTGTATATTTACGTCTACTTGCATATATACGCGCAATTGGTTGTCTAAACATTATTATACATGTGTTGACCTTTATGTATATGTACAACCCAGGTACTTACGGGGGGGGCAAATCAAATCCTAACGTCGTTAGCATCCGTACAAGAATAAAACTGGGATATATGCATGTTTAATTTCGTTGTACACTACAAAAATAAAAATAAGCTTCCGCCAATGCTGGTTTGGTGTTATTCAATTGTCCCAGGTATGAAGTAGCAGTCACACGCAAACATGTTCATACACACATGTACACAAATATATATGTACTCATATATACAGAGCGAGTGATTCCAAATAGAAAAACACGCATGCAAATCTTATGTGCGTAATTGTATTCTTAGCATATTCTTGTGTATATGACATTTCCAGACAACCGGTGGAGACAAGGTTTGATGGGTAGTGACGTAACCCCCTTTCATCTAAGTTGCTTCAACCTCGGTGTTTCCCTGTTTACTACACGATCGGGATACATTTCTAGTCATAAGTGTTTTTTGTTGCGATTGGATAACAATGCATTTTACTTGGTTTCCATTTATGGTATAAATTGCCAGCACGTATCAGTTGGTTAGTTCAATTGCCTTCATGCACTATGGTGAAGAAAATCGTGTATCTGTGCCACTTGTAGAGTTTTGTTTTGTTTTGTGCACAACACATTTTGACATTGCCCATAAGTGACCCAGCTATATTTACGTATAGGTGTTGTATAGGCCTATGCAGTACTTACAAAGGTATAAAGGACAAAGTTAACTATACAGCCAACTGGTTGGCCCATGGTAGGGACAGGTAAATAGTACAGGATGAACTAAATGAGTGTGGGCTCGAATCCTAGATGGAAGATAGCTTTCACGGTTGTGTTATAATTGCGACTATACGTCGCTCCCATCTGTACACTACGCCAGATTAGCCTGAAAAATCCACTCTCATTCAAGACTTACGCAACAGCTGTACAATACGCTCTGATGTGCAAAATATCCTTTCTGATACCTTCGCTTCCCTCACACAACCATGTACCTTCACTCACATGTACGTGTAATTTCAATGTACACAGCTGTCAATGTTATCCCTGATGAGCAAACCTGATTCTTTCCACTCAGAAAATTATTCTTTTGTTCAATTCACAATGTATGAAGCCAATCAAACGCTTAAAAGAGTGTCATTCGTAATTTTGTATATAAACATCAATCAAGGGAGACGGTCCCTCCGTTAAATTAGACACTCGCGGATAGTCACGCAATCGTATAGAGCGCATATGAGATACATGACACAGTACCCCCAGCACACATGTGTATTTCGAATCATCTCGTTGTTGAACGAACCGGATAAAAAGTAGACAATATTGCCCCAATAAATACGCATCGCTTTGTATTCGTCCATGTCAACTGCACCCTTGCCATCGCTCGCTACATATTCTAACGAGGGAGTGGCTGAACAAAACTCATTGTTCAAGAGTCCTGGAAATGCTTAATCTTAATTCATTAACCAGTCTAGATTAAGACTGTCCGCCATATGATTACCACGTACACGGAGAACCGCAACGTCATTCTCTACATCACCGACATTTGCACTCCGCACTATTTGAGAAGTAACACTATAAACGGAACTCATTGACGGGAGTATTGATGCAGATCTAGATGTACAAGAAGATGGTGTTGTGGAAGCAAAATTTGATTGCGATTCATCGTTTGTCACATTATTGCTGTTCAGTTCAAAGTTAGGGAGAGCCTCAATTATCAGATTATCCACGATCATGCGTGATCGAAGAACACTCGCGTTCGTCCGTTGCTGTTGTTTGTTTGATTGTTGCGTAGTATGAATATGACTGTGCACGTGATTGTGACTCTAGTTGTGGTGGTGGCGATAACTACAACATTTTACATATTTACAAAGATGCATTGTAATACGCACAAGTCGGCAATAATAACATAAAAGTAACATAAAACCTGAGGAAAACAATTTTAACAGCAACACAAGCATAAATACAGACTACGAATACTGCACATTTACCTGATGCTGAAGACTCAATTGTCGGCACTTCTCGTATGTGGTGCTACGATTGTTCACTTGCCTCGTCAACATTACCTAATCAGTACGAAGCAAAACTGTCAAAACGAGGCAGTGTGTACACACTATGTACGCATACACCGATATCACCACACATATATACGCACTGATTAAATCTCCCATGCGGTACGTAACGTCAATATGCTTGTAATGACAACCATATGCACCTCATCGTATATTCACATTACTAACTGTGTATATCAAGAGTAACTCCGTCGAGTATGTGAACACACACATTTACTCCAGATACCAATTATTTCAATGTGTTTAACAACATGCATTACATGTTAATGAGCACATGGAGACGTGTGTAAAGAGAAATTCTGAAGTACTTACACACCTTCATTTCTAAATACATATATACACATGAATCCCATGTTATATACCTTATTGTGACTGTCTATTCGTGCACTGAGCCTGCCATCAACTATAAGAGCTGCAAGTTGTGACTGCAGTGTGTTGACGTCCGTGTTGCATGCGATTGCCATCTTAGGCAAACTTACAGACATGAAAGGGTGAAAGTACTGGATCATTATCTGCGGTATAAATTTGTATGCGATGTATAAATATGTGCGCACGTTGGCTATTGTGGAGATCGTTGTTTGTGTGAGTAATGAGTGAATACAAATTTGCAACGTGCGCTCTCAGCGTTGTATCAAGTACAATTACCTCAATAAGTATCCACTAGGATCAAGACGTACCTTTTCTCGAATGGCGCTGAAGAGCTTGTCCACATGGTTGCTTAAATATACATCCAGGAGAAGATCGGGCTGAAATATAAATCGATTAAACACAAATCAGTGTTCACACATCAATTGAATGCATAAGATGACATACATGTGTTTAAATATATCCGATCATTTTATAAGCATGAAAGTACACATAAAATTAAAGAATACTCTCGTAAACAGCTTATCCTCCCCAACAGATGCGTTAAATGTGCATACGCAACTCGCCAAAATATGAACAGAACATACGTAATACAAACGTAAACATGTTGGAACACTTCAAAAATTATATATGACACACACATATATGAAACGTATACACAATCCCGTGCGCACCTTGATATCGTCCAACTTTGTCAGACAGTCTGAGTACTTCGCCGTGCAGAACGATCTCGTGATTGCTTGGACGTCAGCATTATGTACGAACAGTGATTTAAAACTGTGGGTATATGGGTGTGAAGTGAGGGAGTGGAGAGTGGATATGCATCTGTGATTCTGTGCGAATATGTACAGTGTGTGTTAAATCTGCCCATACCTAGGGCTGTCGATTGCTACTTTGTGCATATTTCTACTCATTGTCGCCAAAGCACAGAGACCACCGTACAACGCAACTGTTCCTGGGGAGACAACCTGTGATAAAATGACCGACAGGAATAAGCATAAATATACACAACGCACGACGACAAAATATACGTGATGTACTTGGTAAAAATGTGACCGTCTGAATACGATATGATATGATATGAAGCACTCCACAAATACGCCACCATAAAACAAGGAAAGTAAGAAATCCGTAGGATATGACGGAAAAGCATTATTAGAAAATACACCGTTTCGTGTACGCACCACAGAACATGGAATGATTAAAATTACACACAGGAAAACAGAAAACATATACTAAGACTGGCCGCATCCATCTAAAGTGTGGAAGAAGTGAGTAGCAGAAATATACTTTTTAGACATACATATCCAAGTCATACTGTATATTTGTCACATACCTCAGTCCAATCAGCTACAGCGTCAACTTTCACCTGAATGAACAGTTGAGCAGCGGCTTCAAAGTCTCCATTCGCGATGTGGGCGATACCGACATAGCATTTTATACGACTAGGTTTCTATAAAATAACAATTACGTCCGTGTGAGAGAGGTGCGGTGATTGAATATGCCAACACAATACGCTCCACTCTTGCATTAAACAAGTTTGTGTACATGTATGAGTGGTTAGGTATGTACACTGACGGAAATATGCGTAACATGTATTGGATGAAGAACATGAGTACAAAGAAGAAATACATACATGCAGCATCTTGTGAAAGTCTTTGACACGCTCTGCTCTGGCAGCAAATGTTTTAACATTGTCCCAGTTCTTTTGTTGGATACTCGCCTATGCAAAAACAGAATAAATGTGCAAGTATAGCAAGAGAAAAAGTAAATTCGTATTAAAACAGATAGTTATAGAATAAACATTGAGGAGTGAAAGAAGAAAACAGAGAACTGCGTATCATTTGCTAAGCTAGTAGTCAACTTGCTTTGATCATAGGTGTGCCTAAAATGAACATCTTGCATAAATAAACAAATCAACAGAAATATAACAAGCTCTACTGCCACTGTGTCAACTTGCGTCGGCATGATTCTTATACTACACGTGTAATAAAATCCTCAGTGCAGTTCTGGTCGATTTCTACATTGAATATAATTACTATATTGATCTATACAAAACACAAAAATAGTTTGGGTACAGCATAGTTTTCACGAAACAACATTTGAAGAATGGGACCCGATTCAAAATGTATACCCGTATAGCATTCTCACACATCTGTACTTCATGCACACCGCTAGTTGTGTAATCTCTGGCGCGCATATAGCTCTTAAAAGCATTTTCCCAGTCTCCTGTACATATACAACCATGTGTACAATGGTGAGACAGTATATGCTAGTTTTTCGCTTGGCCAATTTATACATAAGCGTGCTTGCACACAAACGAAGGAAGCGGTTGTTATTAAAATTTACATCAAGAATCTGTATCTGTAAGGTGTTGGCACTCCGCATTCATATGTACTTTCACATTTGCTGTACTACAAACAAAACCATAAACAACCTCTTCGATAGTGAAAATCACCCAAGTCAGTATAACCCACCCAGACCGAAAGCTTGATATTCTTATTTCGTGAGGACTTAATATCCTTCTCCCTATCAGCAACCTCTAACTCAGCCATGTGGTCAGTTTCATCTATCCATGCAAAGTCGAGGGCGGGCTGCACAGAGTTTCCATCTTCGTCTTCGTTACCCTTACTCATCGAAGTATGCCTTTACGCAGTATGTATGAACAAGTGTCATTGACTGCATATTTTCAAATATTTCAATGTCACTATGTGCACTCATTACTTCAAATATTTGTACATTCAAGTAGCATATTGCTAGACGAATAACAACCTATACTGTCGGCTACATACAAGAAACACATAGTCAGCCACTGTGCGAAGCTAACAGACACGCCCCCACACCGGTCACATTCTCGCAAGTGCAGGCATGCAAAATACATACTCATTCGGGTACAGCAAAGAATACACTTGCACGTAGAGTGAAGTGCTGGTGGTGCTACTTTTGATGGTACTTAGCGCAATCTTCAACGCGTCAGTCTATATTTGATTTATTCATACGAAATCATACGAAAAGAAACCAGCACATACACACGCAAGGACGCACCCACATGCACGGATGCACCCACATGCACGCACGTATAAAATATATTGTAACCAACAGAATAAGCACAAAATAGGTACAATAGAATTAATCGCGAGTAGAATAACAAAAACATCACAAAAAGAACAGTGTGTTGTCAGTCATTGGTGAGGCAACAGTACCACTCGTTGAGACATGAATCGTATCATGTATGGATATGTGTATAATAACGTGACTTTACTTAAGACCACAAACACACAGTTAGGATGATCATATACCTATACACACATAAATAAACAAGAATGTACAAGTATGATTATCATATATTATTGGGACTCTCAGGGTACACATATATAAGAAATACTTGAACAAGCATCCGTGTATCAGTACTATTAAAGTAGACGAAATTTCGTTACAGGCATATCCAACTCGCATATATAAAGTGGATTAATCTTTAGACTTCAGATCAAGATACGTGTACGCATTCACAGACATAAACAATATATTTGGGAACGGCTGACCGCATACATACAAACTTATACGTGTAAACATTTGATATAATATACCAGGATGGACTGAATGTGTTTGTACCTTGAGGGACGGTGCGTGAGCAGCAATAAAAATCATTCTGGTGATCAACGCCATTCCGCTGAAATTGGAGGAGTAGTTGTCGAGGTCCTGTATTGCGGAGAGTTGTGTGGGGGTATCATGTAGGGTGAACAAAGACTCAACTACTACGCATGCACCAGTATACGCGCGTAGAATAAATCACCTACAGTAAACTACTCAGATTGAATGGTAACTGTTTTTATGATACAAGTGAAAGAGAACATACACATATATGAGCGTGTATTACAGTGCGTGTACGTGTGAGGACGGAAGGGTAGTCCAATCCTACTATACAATTTTCGAATCGAAACAAACTTTACACGCAGATACCCCTAAGTACATAAAAGCAGTTTCTTCATCGAAAATCGTAGGCTCTTATACAATATTTATATAGAAGCCGTAAAGTACAAATACAAACTTCAACTCTACAGTATTGATTATATATCAAAGGAATACAAGAGCCCCATTAACATACCAACGTAGGGTTCTCAACGATCACTGAAGGGTAATCCTCTATCTCCATTGTATCTAGACATGTTTGGTATTTATGTGTTTATGCGATGTTACGTATGGAGTATTTGGGTAAATATGTCAACAAGTATGTGTTTGATGTGGAACAGCGGAACCCCACAGACTATCATGACTAAACTACGACCAAACAAAAGACACAATCCGCGGTTTTCGAGAAGCTACACGTGTACATATATGTTATGGATTTTGTGTAAATTCAAGTATAGTTGTGTACAGCAACACGAACCCCCATTAAAATGCCCAAACATGAATCATACCAATCGCTGGTACGTCTTCCCCACTGTCTGCTGTATCCGGCATGAAGCCAAGGTCTTCCATGACCGCATCATCGCCTACACTCATAGTGCGTTGTTCTGAAGAAAATATGGTTGCCAGTATGTAGAGCATATGATAAATGTATCTACTTTCTTGTATATATATATTTATACTATATTCCAGCATTGATGTGTATGCCTGTGTAGGCACGCATATGTAGATGTGTTGATGAGGGAGGAAAGAGGTACGTGGGGTAGAGTGCATGATCAACTTTGTGTTCGTGCGCAGGTTCGCGTGCATACTCAAGCATGTATCTGTAGCTTGTAATTTAAAAGACACTTTTATACATGTATACACACGTATTCGTATGTTTGAATGAGATTTGTATACTACAATCGATATATTTATAGTACATCTACCTGTATTTATACTGGTGCTAGTAGACATCAGTGAAATATCTACCGGTGACTGTGATTCTGCGTTATTCTGACTAGCAGTATTGCCGTCGAGTCTGTTGTTCACATGGCCGTAAATTGATATCGCGCAAGTAATGCGCGTAGTGAATATATGAGAATGCGCTGTGTGGTTATGTATACAACATACATACATCACTCTCACTCATTCTCTCTTCTCTCTTCTCGCTTCTCTCTTCTCTCTTCTCTTCTCCCCCCTCTCTCTCTCCCCCTAAACTCTAAACCCTCTCTACCTATACATTAATCCTATCTCACTCTCCGTCTCGCTGTCTCCCTCTCCCCCTCCCCCTCTCCCTCTCTCTCTCTCTTCCGTGCGTAAATAAGCACAATTGTGAAAATAATACCTTGGTTGTGAAAATAATACCTTGGACGTTTAGAGACTTTGTCTTCGTAACGGGTTTTCACAGATGTTCCCTCCTCTTGCTTCTGTGGCGCTGTGTTATCTTTGTCCATGGCCTCTTGTTTACGAACGCCAATGAGTGCGCAATAGTGTGGGACGCGCACAGTCTCTCTCACATTCACGTGCACGTATGTACAATATGTCTATAATACGTCTACCTCTGTCTTTATATATGTATGGTAAAGAGTGTGTGTACAAATAGACGGGTGTGCGAGTGTGTAGCTGTATTTGTGCCTCAATGAAGCCTTTTCATTGCGATTGTAGGGTTACGTGTGCGTGAAATTGTACGTGTGCGTGTGCATATGTGTGTGTGTGTGTGCGTGTGCATAAGCGAAAGCTTTTGTTTACTTTGTGTGTCACCGCACCTACCTGAAGACTGTCATCAATTCTTAGAAAACGTACAAAATCCGTGGTAAAGAGAAGATGGTTTTCCTTGGCATTATACTAGACTTTCATTACCGTACGTCCTATGGTTTACGTTTTCAATACCATACCACACAGGTTACCCTCGAACGAAGCATCTGTACGATTTCTTGGTTTGATTTTTGGCACCCATTGCGTTGCTAAAAATCTTATTTAGTTTCATACGGATTTGGTATAAGAATCGTTGCCCCTCGAATGAATGTATCACAATTCACTTAGTTCTATGATATGCACATGCATCACTTATTTTACATACACACACACACACACACACACACACACACACACACACACTCACTCACTCACTCACTCACTCACTCACTCACTCACTCACAAACGCGCTCACTCAAAAACGCACTCACTGAAACAAACGTGCAAACTAACGCGACTGCAAAATATACCACATCGCCATTGCTCAGATCGCTCAGATAACGTTCCCGTGTGTTCGTGGGATGGAATCACGCCTGAGTAACTATTATGTTTAAGAATACATTCCAAGTACGTACAGACCATCAGTAGGGAAAATATTTCATAGTAAATATTTATTGTGTATGGGTGCATGTGCGTGCGTATATATATATGTGTGTGTTTGTGTAGTTGTACAACTTAAGACTTGTTCCACAACAAACTTAGAAGACAATCTACCGTCAACCACAAGTAGTGAGTTATAGATTTCATATCTGTTTTCGTAGTTCACGTGAACCTAGAAACGCAACCGCAATGATTTTATAGTTACGTTGCGTTCGAATTTAAAATACCATTATAAAACTAACATTGCATTACAATCAAACTATAAGTGAACACCTTGACGCTGGATATGTCGTAATATACAAACTCGATGGAAATGTAGTATTCGCAAAAGATGACTTTTTTTTTGACTACACAACCTGCAATGCAGTCTGGTATGCTCTCTGTGCTATATAGCATTGGAAGTAAACCATTGCAAATTTGGGAGAAGAGTCCTTCTAATGGGTCATGTACGAAGCGAGTACTAGACGATCAAATTCAATCATTAGTAATCGAACTAAGTTCTGATGGTATGTATTTATTTCCTTGTGTGTGTTGTATACATGCATAACTTGATGTAAATATGTGTAAAGTGCGTGTTATTTTTTTTTTGCGATGCACGTGCCTAATCGGTTGTCGAACCTCTCTGAAGAGAACTGTACTTGTACATGTTCGAAGACGATCTTGCACACGTATATATAGATACTCCGCTCCGAATTTTTCATACGCGAAAAGTTAGTGTGTGTATAATTATATATAATTCTGTACCAATCTGCAACTTACTTTTAACATACACGAGGCACAACTACATTGTAAGAGCACTGAAGTTTCAATTCGCATCATCTTCAAGGTATAAAAGAACTCACCTTTAATCCTTCTCCTCACTCTATTGCAAATGCGATATGTATGCGTGTTATTTGTGGACCAGATATTCTCAATACGTATATTAGCTGCCCTGCCGATCCACAGCTGACATTGGGAATTAAACTACCCTATCTCGTATTGATGGTGAAGAACATGGATAAGTAGGTGCTATATATATTTCTCTGTGTAGTAGTGCCTTTGCACATATTGATATAGTGATATAGTATGTTGTTTATTGTCATTATGTACACGTGCTAGAGTTTATTTGACTTACTAGCAAGCACGCACTAACGAGTACATTTATTATCACCAAATTTGTGTAATTGTTTGATTGGTCTATCGTACCTCACACTGTGAACGCAATATCAGATATTTTTCATTTGAAGCTGAAGTATTAGACGATCGAAATATAACCAGGCGGTTTAGAGCTTCCAATTATCAGGTATATATGTAATGTATAGGGATAGGAGTACTGCTTCAAATATCTACGTAAAGCCGTACGATGACCTCTTGCACCCAATCCTTCAGACCTGCATGTGTGTGTTTGGATATGTGTTTATATATCACCACATACATGTAATTATAATTGAAACACTACACCCTGTAATTTCGTGTACGCGCAAGTATCACTTGCATGACCGGACAATAATTTATTGTCTTCACAGACTCCTTGTGGATGCGCACATACATATACACACAAACGCAAAGAAAGGTTGAAACAATTATCAACGATTACAATTTATATGTGCGTACAGACTGCAGTGCGCGTGAAACCTTTTCTATGCACACTGCCACTGCGCATGGACGATGGGTGGAATCTTATTCAGATAAATTTGAGCGATCTCGTGAAAACTGCTTACGGTACTAGTTACGCCGAGACATGTCGAATACAGGTGTGGCGTGTGTTGAATTATTCAATGTCAACATTATCTGTCAATCTCTCCACATCTTCGTGCGCGTTAAATATTGACTATATAATTTTTGTTGTACTCATCATAGATACATCCGAATTGTCGGATAAGGCGAGTGTATTTTGCTGATCGACTATATTCTGAGGAAGAGGTATGATGGGTCACAAGATATGCTATTGTTGCGGCATGAGTATAATACGATTGCTGCATGTGCTGGATTTATCTGTTCGTTAATCGTACATGTACGATGGTGTACGATTTATGCCATTCTGTAAATCTTGAACGCTGTGATCTTATATTCGTCTCATTCTGATAATCATGAATTCACCTGACAGCTTCCTTCGGAGTTCCGTTTGTACTATCCTGTGAACAAGTAGACGTTGTGCGCACCAAAATATAATGTACATAAATATCCACATTATTATATTGTAAAATACACGTTGGTAAGAAGTATTAGTGCATTGATGGAAGATCATGAAGACGCCACTGCATCAGTTTAATACGTAACTGTACGAGAAATTACGACGACCTTTATGTTCAATTACTACATAAAATGCCGTCGCAAACGTATTCATACTCATTGAACACCACGTTAACAATTGTTAGACTCCCAGGAAGAAAGAATTATAAATGTATAGTAATTTTTGTGTTCATTACTTATGGATGCTTCAAATATAATTCCAATGAGAATTCAACAATAGCTGGGTTGTTGATAGTTCTCGGAAGGAAGGAATGCTAAAGAAACAGATTCATACATGTAGTCACCAGTTGCATATCATGCGATTTAGTGAGCGAAATCCCTCTATTGTGACACCGAAAGATGTTGCGTGCCCCTCTCTGATTTCCTTGTAAATTTTATTCACTTTCATCAATTTTTACTTGCTATAAGGAACTTCCATTTACGTTACTGTGTACGGTAGTTGAACTTATGCATTGTAACTCACTAGTACCAAGTACTTTTCCAACAACGAATCCTCCACACTTTATGTTCGACCTCACGCACAATGCTCTATATAAATTAGGACTTCAAAGGAATTGAATTAGTTAAAAGTCTGCCACAATAGTATTCGAGGTTCTACTCTTACTAGTGTAGTATATGTAGCTAGATACATTTGTAAACATGAATCAGACGTTAATGTGGAATTCGTGATGTTTCTTATATTTATTCAGAGTTATTATAGGACAATGCACTGTCCATGTTTGTCGTTGGAAATTTCGTCCATTCGCTTTTTCCACTACATACAACCCTTTTCCACTCCTCTCTCTTTGCTGGCGTATGTTCGCTATTCCTGATTTCTGGATTTCCGTAAACTTCAATAACACTTTGAAATGTAAGGAGGTACTCTATTGACGATAAAAATCTAATTGTAGTGTGTTTATCATACATAATCCCCAATAATAAATTAAACCAATATGCTCCCACATCGTACCTCTGTTTGTCGGGCACTCAAAAAAAAATCCAAGCAATGTATGTCCTGTATACTCATCCGGCAATCTCTTGTAGAAAAATATACACATGAATTAATTATATGTATTCTCTGATATCGTCGCTATAAATGAATCGCTTCGCATACAGTAAAAAATAGGCGGTGAGGACTTGGTATTCTACGTCTAATCTCGCTCAGGCTTCCTTCCATGGTTCCCATCCAAATTTCAGTTTGTGTTGTCATTGCCACTTCACGACCACCATATATATACAAGTATACGTACACACACACATACGAACGTCTAACCCACACAACCAATGTTCAGTGGGTAAAAAGTTCTAGTGAGAGCGTAATTGTGATTACGTATTTTCTTGGAAGGCTAATAGTGCTGACGATATATACTAATTTACATGTCATGATTTAAGTCATGGTGTATGTTTGTGTGTTGTGTTTGCGTTCGTCGTACCAGGGTAACCACGATCGGGTCGTACTAGCATGGTTCCCTTTCATTTCGAGGGTGCTTTAGATAACCATATAGATATAAATAATGATGATCGTCAAACATCGCATGTGCGCTGAGAAATGTGTACATGTATTCGTCCATCCATTTAAGTGTTCCGCAGAGCCAGGTCATGCGTATGCACGAATGCAAGTGCTATGTGTTCGCGTTCTTCTGTAATTTTTAGTCCATCATGTCGGCGGGCTTGATCATTCCGGGGATAGTTGCGATAAGCTTTTGTTTCTCCTGTTGATACAAAACGAACAAGGTAAGAAATATATAAAACGCAGAATAATTCAGAAATTGGTCAAAAAAAAGCAAAATACATTTAATGTGTTATCTCACACATACATGTATGTGCATCACGCATAAAGTTCATACATACTCCACAAATACATAATACTTGCATATATGCACACATATATGCACACATAGACACAGACACACGCACACGCACATACTTCAATCTGAACTCGAGAAGCTTCTTTCTCTACAAGCGCAACTCGCTCATCTTCTCCCCAAACCTAAGGAATCGTAATAAAAAAAAAGACGTCAAGTGATCACCACGTATTTTCATTGACGCACGTGCAAGCATAAGCACATACAGACATTCAAACCCTCATCTCGCAAATTAATCCACAATCGAAATCATTGAGACGGGGATGATTGTCAAAGTAAACACGTTTCAAAGAAGTACATAAGCGCAGATACTGATGTAAAACGTACCTTCAATAAGACGAGGAAGTCCTGCAATGTTTGACTAAATAGGTGGTGATCTAGATACGTGGAGAAGAGCTTGGTTACAGTGTTGTCCACCGTGTTCCTGTATGTTGTTTGGAACGCAGAAACGGTAAATCCAAAAGAAAAACGATGCTAAGCGCCAATCTTCGTAGGAAGATACATGTATCCAACTTACCACGCAAATGAACAAAACGTAATAAAGCGGTTGAAAATTCCTTTCTTCTCATTGGTAATGCTATGTGACAGATTGCATGATGTAGGACGTGGTACGAAGCATAGAGGATTGCGCTAGAACGAATATACTACATGGACTAGGGAGAGTATATAACACAAGACATATATACATGCAGGTCGTACAACCAGTTCAACAGCTTTAACCAAAACTATACTCCTAATTTTATATATCTACATAGACACATACGGTGTAAGGTTCGGGAAGGCGCCAGTCAGCAATTCACGGATATGTTGCCTGACAAAGGATGAGTTGTTCACTGGCGCGCCTGTACTATTGTTAGCGTCGAATAGGTTCACGGTGACCTTACCGTTCTCTACCAATGTAATCATAAACGCTAGATTGGTTGCAAGATCCGTGAATTCTGCATAACAAAAAGCGATATTATTATACGTGGTAGAATTAGCGCATGTGACTATAAACGTACGCCTAGTAGATATATATGCGTGTGCAATGAATAGATGGACAGGGAATCGACCTTCTGTTCTGACTTTATCTCTCAAATACTGTCATAAACATGCACCTGCAAACTCCTGTACGAACACGATACATCTCATATACTGTCATAAACAAGCACTTGCAAAACATGTACAGTGTATGAAAATTATACTCATACCTGATTGATGACTAGAATCAGTCATAACAGCCAACACATGATCCAGTAGTAAAGTGTAGTAGAGCGAGTAGAACTCCTGGGCAGCCTCCGAGTGTGAAATATTATTCAAAAGCATGTGCAAAATATTCAAACCCGTCGACGCCACGTTACGCATGGTATGTTTAAACGACCAAATGATACTGTCAATCACCAACTTGAACTGTTCCGGTGATATAGTGAGAAGTGCCGGGAAAGCGAACTGATTTATCGCCTTCAATAGGTCAAAAAAGTTGGTGCGGTGCTCGGGGTATTCACTCATGTCCTTGTTGATCATTTCTAGAGTGCATCCAAACAATGCTTCGAAAATCGCTGGCACTTGTGGAATAATATTCTGCGTAGAATAGAACACGAATAGAATATGAGCTATGGGTAGAAGTGGGTTCATGAGCGCAAGTACTGAGTGAGAGCCAATGAGTTATTAATATAGGTAAGGGCGAGTACACATCAGACTCAGCGAGTGTATAGTAGTGTAGTATAGAAGTAGTTATATCAAAATTGAACAATATTCAAAAACATACCGATTCCAACTTGTTTATAATCTCACACATCAAGCTTAACACTTCTGGCTCTCTTGCCTGAGGTACGTTAGTCTTGTAGTCAATCAACACAGCCTAAAGGTACAAAATCATTAGACAAATGTGAGGTGTTATTCTCTCCTATTCTTCGATCGTATTTGTACTTTGACTTCCAATAACGATATATGAACGTGCGCGGAAAAATATGAATACAGTACACGTAAATACCACTATATGAACACTCATTCAAGTGCATGCCTATTACATGTACACATCTATACTTCAGATATCGAAATCGCTGCGCTGTCGCAGACGCAGCCAGTCACAGGCGCAACATACCCCTAGAAGCGGAGGAATTAAGTTGACCATTACGAGTTCATTGTCACTTGATTTTACGATCCAGTTCTCAATCAATCGCAGCACCTCTTTCTTTACAGCTCGCATACTCTTAATTTGTTGAGTTCGCATACCAAGCTCACCTGTGCGTGATGATAAGATGGAGGTGAATCAACGATGAGAACAAATAACTGTAAGCCTATATTAATATTAGTTTTGGCTCTCACGCACGCATTATATAAACCAGCGTCTTCCATACGGATGAAAATAGAGGAAACGACGAATACAAGCGCAAATGTCATGGAACAATATGGACCTACTGTCGAGATATCTATATCTATATACCTTTCTCCGCAATCTCAGCTGATATCTTCTCACTAATACATTGGAACACCTTGAGCATATCCATGTAGTTTCGGGCAAGTTGTACAATGAATGGATGCCCCACAGGTTTACACACGGCACTGTTTGTCTTCAGAATGTTTGTTAATTGCTTAAGAGTGTCCTTCTCAAAGAGGTTCTGTGTGCATGTAGTAGATTCAATCGTGAGCATGGAGTTTATGAACAAAAAATGGAAAAGGAAACAAAAATTCTTTGAGAAACCCAAGTTCTTCAGTCATCCAGCCAAACTTTTCATGAATGCCCGTTGCGATTACAGCAAGACCAAACAGGTGCCTTGGGTTACAGTGTGTATTATACGTAGAGAAATAACGTACAGCTATGACCACGCAGACAGAGCACACTATTATGTCGACTTAAGCATATACACGTATAGGTATACAACCAAATAGACACTTAAAACAATATACATACATTGACACTAATCGTAACAATAGAATTAATATTTCTGTCCCATGCTTCGTTGGGTATTGCCATGAGCTTGGTTAGAAGTCGTTCTCTCTCAGCATTATCACTTTGTGCCGCAATCATGTACCCACAGGCTTCATAAAAGGTGTTGATTTGTTGTGGTGTAAGATCATGGATAATTCTGTAACACAAGAAAAAGAAAACGTAGAGTTAAATTTCGAGATCCAACTTAAATTACTACGGTAGACACACAAATAGATACCTCCACCCGAACAACAATTTACAACGCCCAAGTCTACAAAATATGCGGGTGTTTTGTATACAAGTGTAATATCAAGTGTAATATTGGGATGACATGTATAGTTGTAAATAGTGTTTAGAGTGGCCAATACAAACTTGTGTACAAACATACATACGTATGCATTTGATCCATTATTTCGTCCACAAACGCCACATCCTCCCCCGTTTGTTTCTGCACAAAGTGCGTCGCGCACTTCTGAGCAATTTTAATATATGTATCACACGCCATATCCTGTATTTCGTATGCACATATAAAAGAATGTTTTCCAGTGTTCATACAATGAAGGTGAAAACATAACTCACATGTAGTGTATGTGTGCCAACGCCAAAACCAATAATACAAACCTAGGTTCGCCTGTATAGCACGTCATGTATATCCTTAGATTGTCTATTTCGTATGCGGTCTAGTTGTGTCTACAGGAAGCCAATTCACTACACACACTGTACCATGTGATACACTTGTATGTAAACACATGTATGCACGAACACCTAGTAAATATATGTGCGCACCCATACCTGTACACCCTCATGTGTCTCGTGCATGAATTCGAATAGTTTGTACACAACAGTCTTCAGGAACTTCCAGTGTGCACGTAAGAAACGAGGATATTGACCAACGATGTACATGATATTACTGGCGACCACTGCTTTGTTGTCTTTTCCTTTCTTCATTTCGACAAGACCTAACAAGTGCTTGATAACGTTCACCAAAAAACTACATAGAAATAATGGATATGAATATATGCTAATATATACGCACTTGCTGCAAAGGGAAAGCGCTGGGGAAACTAAGAAGTGAATATACTACTAGCAATGCCGGCCTTTTTCCTTTCCTTTCAATTGGAAAAAAACGTGGTGTGGTGGATTGGACATTCATTGCCATGCATTAACTTTAATGCTACATTAGTATATATAGAAACATGCATATCTCATACACATACACTTTGACAAACACATATTGCAGACAGCACTTCCTCCATCCACACAGTGCCACTCATCTCTTGCACTATGGTAAACATACCAAGTACAGACCTAGGTTTGTACTAGCACTTTACGCACTGTATGTAGTCACCGACATCCAAGGTAGCTGGACATTTTCAATCATTGTACAAATACGGCAACATAAAGAACTCCTTATAGAGAATGTGGAATACCCTTCTACACTCAACCATGCAAATATACAACCAAAGTAAAAATACGATATACCCTTTCTCATCTTCTTCGGACATAGCCCCACTAATACTGCCAATCGCCCAACACAGCGTATTGACCGCCCTCCAAGACCACTCCGTCCCATCCACCTGTCTATGCAGTTTCTCAATCATAATATTTTTCGTATCGACATAATCCAAGTGTGTAAGGAACACCAGCGTTTGTCGCATTGTTTTGTATTGATTCAATGTGTCTGTGTGCATAGGCATGAACTCACGAACGATCTCTCCGCTGTCAGTTTCCACAATTAAAACTTCCTCGGGCTTCACCATATGTGTGATCATTACCTTTCGTACTAGCGTTAGGACGTCTTTATATACTTCTCGCCGTGGTGTCTATTATATATATACATATGTTGATTGCAAAAATACTTCAGTTAGTGCTTGCTTGCATGTATAACGCAATACACATATGTGCAAGATCGCATGCACAAATACATACATGGCCTAGCTGGTGAGTTCCGTTGTTACCAAAGCCATGTGGGGCTGCAGAGTACATGGTCGACACTGTGTATGGGCTCTCATTGTATAAACTCTCGGCTAACAAGTTCCAATACTCTAAGCAAATCTGTGTGCGTTATGAAGTAGAGAGCGCGCCAGGGGGTACAACATAAAAAAATCCATGAGAGTTTGTGTACCGCGTTATGAACAATGTTTGCATACGTTTGATTGAATACACGACATTTCCTGCACGCCTTGTATATGTATGTGTCACCTTGAAGATCTCAGTATCCTCAACCTCGGAAATAAGTACAACATAATAATGGGCGTCCAGCAGCCTTTGCTTTATCTCTGGTGATTCATTGATATTGGACTCGAGCATTTTGCGGTGTGTTCGCAGATAAGTAGTCAAGAAGATAGCCAAAGCTCTGATAAACTGTTGGTGAAAATCGCTGCTATCGTTGTAAGCCTCCCTGTTTTGCATTGTGCGGATTGATTTGACCAATCCGGTGATTATTGAGTATTGAACATTACCACAGAGGTGGACAAGAGCATATCAATTGCACTATAACTGACAAATGTCAAGACCTGATACATATGGAGTACAACTGGCGCATCAGAAATCGTTGCTAGTAATTTAGAGCATGTGCAAGTATGAGAACTGCAGTATGAGCACAAGTTCGCCCATACATGTAAAGAACCAGCTTGTAACATAATATACTAAAACAGAGACATGCCATCATACAAGTGTGTCGATATCGTAGTACGCAAACAGCACACCTACCTAATGTTTATGGATGATGGTAGAACAACACTGAGTTGCTTCATGGTGAGAGTGAACAGCTTCATGATCTGC
The DNA here is from genome assembly GCA_033442365.1 of Creolimax fragrantissima. Taxonomy (NCBI): domain Eukaryota; class Ichthyosporea; order Ichthyophonida; genus Creolimax; species Creolimax fragrantissima. The sequence continues at coordinate 481,469 of JAWQFL010000005.1, forward strand.
TCCGAGTAGTTACCCTCTGTGCCCGACGTAGCCTAAAGTACGTTGAAAGTATATATGTGCATGCACGAATGAGGTATATATATAGTGTTCACGCCTAAGTAAATGAATGACATGAATAGAGCGTCTACAAAAAGTATCAGAACGATGTACTTATCTGTGCGGATGTGAATTGTATGCGTGCACACATGCAGGTGTGCACCGCATGTTGAATATGGAGCGTGTGTAAATATGCGACAAAAGGAAAGGATACAAGAGCAAGAGCCTGTGCACAAGGCACATGTGAACTTGTATACAAATACCTAAATGTACATAAATATGAATATATGTGCATGTGCATTAAATCCTAACGTGTATACATATATCGTATTTGCGAGAAGAAGAAAAATTTGCTACCGTTATACCTTGATACCAGCGATCTCAGTTAGACATTCTATAGTTACATTTCTGAAGGCCTCGGATCCCAGGAACTTCATGCTCAAAATGTCAATAAGCTGTGTCTCGAAAATGTAACCAATTGGGATCCAAGATAGGAAACACAGAAGAGTGTCCAAAGTCGATTTCACAAGTGCAGTGCTGTTTGCGTTCGTACATGCAAAAATTTCAGTATATAAGAGGAAACAACAACTATATGTGTGTGCATTAAGAGCACGTGTGAGAGGGGGTATGCGTGTATATGTTCGGCGCCCGATAATGGGAACGAACGTCAATAAGCCTTGGAGACCCAAGTGCAAAAATGAGAACTTGGGCCTACACCTACAAATAAATGTACAACGCATGTGCTTCTAATTACATAATCAAAAGAACACACCCTTAAAGTTTACATTGAACAATCGAAGCAAGTCGATACATGAGCATGAACAGCAATGTATTCAAGCCAACGCCCTTACGATACCTGTCCGTGTTCTCAAAAACAAACATGCAGAGTTCGAAGATCATTCCAAATTGTGAATTCATTGAATCCTTGAGCTGTCTAGCCTTCGCAACAGTCATTTTACCATCAGAGTATTGGAAAACCTATATATTATAAAACACATAAAATTAGCATGAATGAATATATATGTGGGTTTGATTGCAATGTACGCTCATCTCTGTTGTGTACACGTGCTTACCTAAGCAGGGTGTTCGCAATATATACACCGTGCATAAATGCTTTCGTGTGCTTACGTATATCGTGTTGAACGGATGCGTTCGCGCACAAATACAAACTTTGATACGAAATACTGTCTCACTGACACATGGACGACTGTTCAGAGACGTATAGAAACATGAATCTGCCAGATACTGTGTACACGTCTAGCACATGGAATACTGTACATGGAATACTGTAGAACTCTTCCAACACAAGGCTTGCCATATTTAGGGCTATGTCTGGGTATATGCGATATGTGACCAATATGACATTTAACATTGTACACACCTCTTCACTAAGAAGTTTAAGGATAGCCATGTTGTTCTCACACAGGGATTCTGACGTTTTACTACTACCCACAATATCTGGAATAAATGAAGGCCAGGAATGTGGCCATTCTTGCTTTACGATTTGAACCTATCATTGATAGCAACAGGGAGTATGCCATAGTTACGGATGAGTGCGCTATATATGGGTATATCATGTTTAGTTGTATATGTACCTGCGTTGAATGTGTGTATGCTAGTACGTGATGGACATGATGTGTAGTGTTGTAAATGCGAGTGTGTCTGTATATATGCGGTAGGTAACCCAGTTTACAGAATAAACGCACATGAACAGAACGTGGTGAACTTATATAGACACTACGTGTGCATGTGTGTGTGTGTGCGTGCGTGTGCGTGTGCGTGTGCGTGTATGCGTGTGCGTGTGCGTGTGCATACATAATATTGTGTGCAGGTGTGGGGTGTTTTTGTTTGATATGCAATTCGTAGGAAATCTTTACTTGTGCATGTGCATGCGGTGTGGGTGTATGTGTATATATTTTATGTGTGTGTGTGTGGGGGGGGGGGGGTCGCATATTACAGCAAAATAACGTCAACCAAGACGGAGGCAAGAATTATGATTGTCTCTTGTACTAAGTTCACATAAAAAAATACCTACAACAATCTATGTGCTCTACTCGATTTGACGTGATTTGTTAAATACATTTGCGTTGAAGTGTGCGGTATATAGGTGTGAAGTGTATTATGCAATTTGTAGGAAGTCACTCCACTTACTTACCAGTATCATATTCAATTTACGAATGAAAACACGATCACAACTCTGCTTAGATTCTGACGATAAGCGAATGATCATGCTGACGATAAACTCTTTCACGGCCTCTCGTTGCTCCTATTGACGTACATTGATTGTGAATTAATATACATGTGCAAATGACAGTCCTATGATATAAGAACGGGAGCACGTACTGAACAGTGCATTATTTATTGCACTTTCCGAGAAAACATGGCATTTTCACTTCCTAGATCTAAATACATCGATCTTCCAAGTGAAAATCGTCCACATCATTAACTAACATAGACCATTACGTTTCCAAGATCTACAGGTATATAAGTGTAGGTGAGTACTATTCAAGCATAACACATGTAAAACATAGATGAGAGTATAACATTCAACCCTCATCATTTCTCAGTACTAACTAATTACTTACCACTGGAAGAATGTTCCACTTCGTGGCAATGGTACTCTCGAGGATTGAAAGCGCATAAAACCGTGTTGCAGCGTTCGTGGACTGTTCAAGAATGCGATCCACTTTAGTCCAGGCCTCTGCGTGCTCTTTTAGGTGCGTCAATACCTGTGTTTTTTATCATGAACGGGTGTCAAGGTAGATTCGTATAGAAATGTGTGGAACACAACGCATGGTTACCTATCATGCCGGCGATATGTATATTGCATACATTCAAGTATTTTCCTATGAGTATAACAAAGCAACACGCAGTCCACATATAAATCTTGAATACACAATCTATTTTACGCAAATACTCAAAGTGCTTTTCGTTACGTTTCCCTTCGCATTATTTTTTGACGTGTTACCGAACGTTTTAGTCACTTTTCAAGAAATTGTATAGGACATGGCACTAAGCGTGTTCAGTACATCCGCACGTATGTACTCTAAAAAAGGGCGCACCTGATTGGCGATCTCCTGTTGCTGAGGAGACTGCGGATTATTCATTGCAGTGACGACAGTGTCCAGGAGCTGTACATTCAGCTCGTGGGAAAAGTCCAACAGCGAATTGAGATCGTTGCTAGCCATGGTGTGTTTGTTTGTGTGCGTCAACGCGTATGTGCAAATGCTCTACTCGAGCCAAGGCCAAGTTGTAAACAATCAACAAAATACTGGCGCAGCTACAAATCTTGAGCGAATCGCTGCTACCCTACACTTTGAAACGATCCTTATTCCACTGGCGTGTGGTGTGGACGTGGATTGGTATGCGTATGCGTCTATGTATACGTGCAAGTAAGAGGTACGTGAGTGTGTGCGCGAGTGCGTGTACGTGCAAGAGGATGTGATGGTGTGCGCGAGTGCGTGCTTGCTTGCGTGCTTGCGTGCGCGTATGCGTGCGTGTGTGTATATGCTGTACGAGTGTATGGAGGTGGTTAGAGGGGTTTTGGGCGGGGGGGTGGGGAGGGGTGGGTCGTGTATTTATTTATGTAAGGATGTAATGTGTGTGTGTGTGTGTACGTAAGGGTTGGGGGTAAGAAAGGCGGGCGGGTGAAGGCGGGGGAAAGGCGGGTCGGGTTGGGTTGGGTTGGGTTGGGTGGGTTGGGATCGGGTTGGGTCGGGTTGGGTCGGGTCGGGTCGGGTTGGGTCGGGTCGAGTTGGGTCGGGTCGGGTTGGGTCGGGTCGAGTCGGGTTGAGTCGGGTCGGGTTGGGTTGATTCGGGTTGGGACGGGACGGGTTGGGTATGGATTTGGCTGAGACAAGCGGGACCGGAATGGGTTGGGGCGGGCCAGACGTGGTCCAACGATGGGAAAGGCGGGACGTTACGAGCGGAAGAGCGACTGAGCGAGGGCCAGGGTGAGGAAGAGAGAGGAGGGGTAGGGGGGGGGGGGGCTGGGGGGTGTAGTTGTGGGTGTAGTTGTAGTGTCAGTTTGGATTTACGTTGTGTGTGTTCGGGACCCTTCACTTGCACCGCAACGGCTTGTACTGGAAGTTGGGTTACCATAGATTGAACCCAGTTCTCGGTATGAGTGAGTGAGGTGAGTAGATGGGTGGGCGGGGGTTTCGTTTTTCTTTCAGGTTTGTCCAGTCCGGGAGTTGTGTGATCCGTGCTATAGAATTGGGTATCGGACGGACAGATGTGTACTGGCTTCTTAGTACAGAATGAACGATGGACGCGAGGGAGTGACCGAACGAAGAACAAGTAAATTGAAATTCGATTCAAATTCCATGCAGTAATTGAAAGTTATACATTTATTCCTCTCTGAAAACTGATTCTCGCTTCGATCGATCAGATAGTTGTACAGATTTGAACGCACCACTGTACGTTTTGTATTTACAAATCTTGTTTACATTTATTTTTTCCTACACTGGCTAATTAGCAGTAGAACGTGAAAACCGGTTTAGTTTGCGGTTACGCATTCTGAGTTTAAATCTTTAATGTAGGTAAAGTAAATAAACAAATTCTATGCGTTTCCATAGCCTTTCAGTCAACTCCGCTGCTGTCTGAGCCCGTCGCCCCGTCGATTGATAGCGCACAAAACACACACATACACGCACATGCACACATACAATGTAACATACACACTAACATATACTTAAAATATACACGCACGTACCCAATCGCACACACACACACACACACAAACACATAAACACAACATAAAAACAATATAAATAAATACACGTACACACTTGCTTTTGCTCGTGTAGCTTAATTCCCTTTGATGTCATGCCAGTCTTTTCTGTGTGTGCATGTCGCATCTGAATAAACACTTGGTTGTCGACTTTAACAACGCAGTTGTGGAGCTACTGAGCCTACATTATTATGATAGCTAGAGCTGTTTAAAACTTGCACATCAAAACGTTACGTGTACATGCGTTTTATTGTAGCATGGTCTCCTTTTAACCTGTGGCACTGGATATTAAACTCGTCGTAAGACCATTGACCATTTTGAGTATTTTTTTGGCCTATGTCTGCCAAGGAATGTGGGGAATATAACCATTATGCTATGCTGACATACTGTACATTGTTGTTGTATTTAGTTCTTGGTACCTTAAGATACTTTAAACCAATGTTTAGACATCATGACGTAATTCACTGTCAGATAGTGGCAGTATCAGTCAACGAATACCACCAATGACAAACGGTACGGAGGAATAATACCCAGTATTGGCTTGGTGTGTGTTTATGTGCGTCCGCATTAGATTGAAATCTTATTCTGTTATTTTTTTTTGCACAGTGCACAAGAAAAATGCAAGCAATTTCGCTCAACGCGCAGCACTTAACATAACTGAGCGTTGAATTAGAGGAAAACTTCCCTGTCTACCAAAGATCGTTAACCTTTTGGTGCTATAAAATGTTTGGCGTTCCAGTGTTCACAGACTAAACTCTGCGATTTGTACCTCGACAGTATAGGGAACTAATAACCATCTGTTGGATTGTTTATATGTCGATAACTTTTCGTTTCGATTTACCTCGAACTCTTTTACATCGTCACTACCAGTGCGACTTAAATCAGTTTATATCTAAGTGATATTGCAATGGCACGATGGTCTAGAGGCGAATGCTACATTGTCCAGATGAGGACAGTGTGACAGGCTCAAATTGTTGTTAATGCAGCTCTTTCCTTCGTTCGCCATTTCTCCTATGGTGCTACGGCTCTATACAATAAAAAGCTACCAGATATAATTCTAAAATTCGTATTTCTATTTTCGTTGGAAAGCAATCGCAGACGAAATTCATGGCGTGTCTGTCGCCGTTATAGAAAATAACTACCGTCTATTCAATGCATTACCGTGCAACCATGAACTCTCTCGTATCACACTTAAACTCTAAACATTGCATTGTCAGACGTACGCATTACCATAAGTGTAGTAGACAATGTACTCGCTCGTATCATGTAACAAACGTATACAACTGTGCGTATTTCTACCGCTCGAGAGGCAGTGATTGCACTTCTATATTTATTGATATATAAAGGCAAAGAAAGGCCTCATTGAAGCTGTCAGTATCTGTCGCTGTTGTTAAACTAATGGATAGAACGAGTAACCTTATGGTCGTATTCTACAGAGCAAAGAGGCAGTATGTAACGGCGGGGCGACGTCTATGGTTTGCGCACACATCTCAGCAGTATTGTATGGGCACAAAAATCGTCCGTAATACCAATCGATTGCTCACAGTGCTGGAGATACTGACACTGTGGGTACACAGTATTCGAGAGTAGAGTATATATATAGCAACTGTTCACATATACTTACTATATGAAAAAAACCATGTCGTTGTCCCTGTCCTCAACAATGATTCGCACGAGGGGCACACATGTGGTAAATTTAAAACCCTCGTGGAAGACTGGATGAACAATTGAAATTGGGATCTTTTATCAGCAGATGGGAGGAGGGATAACAGACTAATGGGGTGCAGACGAATAGAGAAACCGAAAACAGAAACCGAAAACAGAAACCTCAGCAAACGACAGCTTGATAAAATGACAACGTCCACGCCTCTGTTGAGCCAAACTGCTTCTAGAGACTCTTGGAAGTCTATACTATACATGTGGTTTTAATGTTAGACTTGAATTACGATTTTACTTTAATGTACAACCGTCACTATCACTATTCAACCGAACACCTACCTCATGTTGAAATATTCAACTTGTAAAAGAAATGCAATTCTAACTTCAGTTCCTGGTGGAGTGAATATATATGCAGGGAAACATAGGTCGTGTCGATGTGATATATATGTGGTTTATCGTGCGTGGATGCTGAATTTGGTGTAGAAGTTTTTGACGTCTGGTTGTACACATCAGAGGGACTCCTCACTGAAGAAAAATAAGTACGACCCCATTATTGAAATAAGCAACCGTACACTAGATCTAGTTTGTGCCACATCGTTTGAATGCATATGTTGGTTATGTTATAATGAGACCAATACAATAATGTTGGCTGTGCTAAGCATTGACTTGCATGTATGGATATGGATGAGTAACCATGCATATTCCACTTGCAAAACTCATCACCACCTCTCCTTATGATAGCCTCCCTTGCACACTGGCGCTCACAATTTCCGAAATTATAAATAGCAATCAAAATGTGGATGTCATATCGGAGGACATACAAGAAAAATGGCATTCAATGTTTAAATTTAAATTGTAATCAGCGCATTTCGCACGAGTAGGATACGCAGGAAGAGCGTTGGCCACGTGTCAATTCTACGTACGTACAGGGTAGACGCAGGAGAACTAGCTTAATATGTGCAGGTTTATGGAAGTGAATACACTACATACAAAAGTATGGATGTAACTCTTTGTAAATTGTGCTCAGGCACACAGGCAACTGGCAAATAAAACCAGAAGAGCACGAGCTCGGTACAGCATTTTGTTAGTCGCATTCCCCAACCCTCCTTCTCATAATCCCATGCTCTGGAACAGATACTTCAACATAATCCTTCGTATTCCATTTCTATAGTTCTAGTTCAATACGGACATATAGTATACCACATTCCCTACTGTTTTAGCTTTGAATCTTCGTAGTGGTACAAAGGCAATTACTTTTATGTTAACATCAAAGAGTGTAAATACGATCTAACATTGTAGACAGTACGGCAAGTGCTTTACATCATTCGTTAAAGCTATAATAAAGTGGAACGAAGCAAAAGACCATGAAGAGTTTAATCACGATCCCAATAACATCATCCAGGAGGAAACCATTCCGACAATAAAGCGTCGAAATTAGCGAGAGAATAACTTCAATCTTTAGTTCCCAATTCTTGCTCTTCGTAGCAATACGAGGAGTGTTCAGATACTTTATGGTACAACCAGCCGCTCAGCAATCATGCTGTGCTCACTTCCTAGCAAGTGATTCTAGTACAAATGTGATTTCATCTTACAGGTTTGATGTCTATAATGATTTCATATCCTCCATTTTATGAATACTACAATATGATATATGCGAATTTTCAATATTATTCATTCACTGTCTGCACAATCTAATTTCAGCTCACCGAAACATGTTGCACTACTGCACAACGACTGTCCAAGATGAAAAACAAACATGCACGTCACTATTTCACTCCACTCTCTGTTTCTTATCCTTGGGTTCATCCTCTGGCGATCGTGTCAATGTCGGCGTGGGTGCGCGAGACACGTGTGTGGATTGAGGCACGGTTGCTGAAGGAAGGCGCGAGAAATCTTGAACTGACAAGAAGTGCTTCAGCCTATCTTCCTCAATTGAGGCGTTCCCCTCTCTTAATAATACAACAGCCGTCATACCAGCCTTACGCGCAGCTTCAGCTTCTAATATGTTGTCAGTACAAAACAGGACACGCGATGGAGACGTCACACCGATCTCGTTTGCAATGGATGTGTACGATGATGAGTTAAGCTTGCTCCCAATGGTCGTGTCAAAGTGTCCGCTGTGAATATTGTTGAAGATGGATTAACACTGTATTATCGTGGGTCAAGCAATTTAGCACACACATTTGCACCTCTACATTTATAGACAAATACTCCCGAAAGTCTACTACCCTCAAATGCATTTGAATCTGAGCGACGTGCCTCTCTTGCACGAATATTTATCTGCATATTCATTCAGATAAGGATCACAGGCTGCACACTAACAAAGCCAAAACACACAGATTTACGGTTAGGGTTTATGTACGCATCATCATCCCCGCAAATCGACTAAACATGTCATCCTTACAGGAGTAGTGGAATTAGGAAACAATGCACCCATGCATTGTACGAGTAAAAAAAAATAGTCTCCACTAGTTTCCATCATCCTTGCAAATTTTCACTGGTTTATACTTCATACTATATAAAGGTCTACCAAACAGTATAAATGTATATATGCATACAAAATTACCTAAAATGAGGAAGCATATCTCCCTTATCCGAGTATTGAAAAAGAAGCTTTTGCGCGGCAATGCTACCAGACGAGTAGATATACACTTTCACACCCGCTTCTCTCCATGCATCTATGCATGGCTCAACGTCTTCATACACGCTGTGCACACAAAAAGAACGGATAATTTTCAACGATAAATCCTAGGTCTCTCCGTATATATGTGTACTTCCATGTGCATGCATATACAATTTTATGTCTATGGAAAGGATACTCGTTATTGCCAGTTGAGTATGAAGAACCATAATTGACAGTACAACTGAAGAAGAAAAAAAAAATGTGCATGCTCTGCACATATACATATTTGCATGCACTTCGTTTCATGTATATATATTATGTTGTCTGCATATATACTGCTATATGCAACGTGTGCAAGACACATAAATTTGACTCACCTTCCCTTAACTTCACCGGCTTGGTATGCCTGAGCCCAAATACGCCCTTGAAGCTGCTTTAGTGGACCTACTTTACGATCACTAGCCATCAGCCACTGCACAGACTCAACAACTTTCTGCATACATTCTCTTTCTTGTGCATTCAAGTTCTGTTTGTCTTCGTGTTCCTCTCTTATTACAGTCTCCATATTTATTCTTTTCTGTCCATCCATTTCGCTGTTCTCTCCAGTTTTCTCATTATCCTTTACCGCATGCAGAGGAATTTCAGGAATTACTACAGTGCCTTCAGTACCAGCATCACTGTCGGTCTTGGCCAGCGCGCGGAGTTGTTCTACAACAAACTGACAATCCTTGGTATGCCAATTCGATGTAAGATAGCTGATAAAAAGTTAACATTGGTGTGTGTGTGTGCGGGTAAGTTTACGAATGCGCTAATCATCTCTTACACATATCTAGCTCGTATACTAGTTCATATACAAGCATGGTTTTTCTTGTATGCGGATTCATTTCAAACTGTACAAATGCGATCCACCAAAACACGCATACATCTTACACACGCATCCACACAATTACGCATAATCATCCACAGACACATATACATATAGACGGATGCATACGAAGTATACTCAAAGTTCACTGTCGTATCAGCATACCTCTCCACATTTGCTTTAGCGTACGGGAACAAAACATCATGCACAAACGTGATTGGCGTAGTTGTACCCTCTATGTCTAGCAATGCCACATCGTAAGCAGGCTGTTGACCACAGATTCCTGTATTTTTTCTAACTAGTCCATGGGCTTCAATATTACTAACTGTGACATCCAAAGCACTACCATCTCGTACAATGCTATATGTGCCTTTCACACTTAGATCTACAATCGTAGACCCTTCCCGACTTGTGGCCTGGTGTGTGGATAATGTCGGGCTTGTGTGCTTACATTCTGATGTAGTCGACGTCGATGCCTGGCCGACTTTGCCTCCATCCACAACCACGCTAATGTTATCCCATAGATTCTTAAAATCTTCTACACACACAGCACTTGTTTCTCCAGCTCGATTGGCACTGGTAAGTGCGAGTGGTCCGGTATTATTGTCCAGGCTGTAATACACATGAAACAAAAGCAATTAGGAACAAACCGAGGGGGTACATTCGTAAATTTGGTACTATTGGAGGGTATGAGTATGAGAGAGGTGGAGGGTTCGAGAGAAGATTCAGTGCGGCATACCCACCAAGTTCTGATTCGCTTATCGGCAGCCGTCCAATCTCACTGCCTAACATTTAACGTTATCTTAATACAGAGCCCTACAATGTGTATAAATTACGAATATACACATATACCAACACATGTAACATTAATACGTACACCTCTTTACCAAGCCAAATACAAAGCCACAATCGGGTATACGAGTACTACCAGTATTATCTTACAAACGTATATATGCATACACTGACATTCTTCATGTACCTCTTCATCAAGCCAAGCACAAAGTCGCAATCAGGTACCCGAATACCGACAACGTTTGTGTACGGGTTGAGATCTGGATTAAGCAAAGACGTCCGTCTAAGTATCACAGTCACTGGACCCGGAAGAAGCTTATTCAATAACCCTTCGGGAAGTTCACTAGTGTCCCCATACCTGAATGGAAAGACGGCATTTCAGTATGTGACTGTTGTCGTGGGCTTTACCGCATATGGGCGTAGTGACATGTGCCCTTACTAAAAATGGTACTCATTCTATATGCAAACGCAATATACATGTATACGTATATACATATATATATAGAAATACGTACTTTTTAACATCATCAACATTGGCCACACAGATGGCAATAGGCTTGAAGAAGTTTCTCCCTTTTAAATCATACAGTTTTCGGACAGCGGCGCTGGATTGAGCACGAGTAGCTACACCATATATCGTGTCAGTAGGCAGAGCAATAATATCATTGTTGGTGAGTGCTTTTTCACAACATTCGATAGCTGTTGTTAAACGGCGTTGCGTATTTTCCTATTTCGTGTGGGAGGTATACGTGCGTGTTGATGTACAATATATGTTATATAATTATACGCTTCAATGAGCAAAAAGCAGGAGAAGGCCCAGAAAGCTTTACGTCAATAAAATTACAACATTAGTTCAACTACGGAACAATCGACACACACACATTTTCACTCTCGCTCACATCTGCAACCCATGTACTATGTGTTCGTTTCTCATCGGCTTATTACAACACCAAGACCTGAATAGACCAATAATAAGTGGGAATGTACTGTTCGTGTGATTGTGCATCCACATGTAAACTTACAGCACCGGCATCGGCTTCTAGTTTTATGATATTTCTCGCATTTTCGACCGTCATGGTTTTGTACCCGGATGTCCAATGCAAATATTTTGACACGGACAATGATATTTGTGTATTGGCCCACGTGGTTTTGTATCTCTCGTGCGTAATTGTACGAGCTCGACAGAATGATAAGCTTCGCAGGGCGTATGTCCACACACGGTGTGGTTCTGACCGCCAAAGACACGCCACGACTGATTTAAGTGTTGTGTGGATAGGTGTTTGACAGAGGAGGGCGTAGACGATCGTGTGTGTGTGTGTGTGTGTGTTAGTGTTTGTATGTTTGTGTGTGTATGTGTATGTGTATGTATGCTAGACGATCGTGTGTGTGTGTGTGTGTGTGTGTGTGTGTGTGTGTTAGTGTTTGTATGTTTGTGTGTGTATATGTATGTGTATGTGTATGTGTATGTGTATGTGTATGTGTGCACGTGCATACAGGCTGATGTGTCACTTTCTATTTTTAGATTGAACCATGGAATCCCAGTACGCTTTCAGTACATTTTCACGATTGTTGACACCATTATCTGTCTACATATATGTATGAGTGGAAAATACGTATCATTCGAGAAATACCCAATATTTTACAATACAACCGCACGGATTGGTTTAAATGATTTCTGACACTAAATATGAGCCAATGGTGAAGAAAAGAGTCATCAATACAACAACTCATATTATTCAAATATTCAAATATTTCATAAATATATTATCTTTATGTAATGATTTATTCAAGATCTAATTAAACATCATATATTGTGTAACCACTATCCAAGCCATATGAACAAACGAACCACGTATTCATGGCTTTACTGAATACAAATCGGAGTGATATGTAATATTATTCAACTGATGTGAATCACACTATAACAGGTTTTAATATTTCATGGAATTCGGATATTATTTTAATGAAAGGAACACAAATGCTCGTTACACATATCACATATATACGAACACAAATGCATCATATATACACACAAACACATCATACACACACAACACAACACAACACAACACACATATACGCATATACAACACGCAACAAACACACGCAACAAACACACACACACACACTCTCTCTCGCATTCTCTCTATATCCGCCTTCCATATACGCGGTACATACACTGAACAAAATTTCTCACAAAACTGCCTGTCATTATGCCAATGTTCGGAAGAAAACTGATAGGAGAAAATCTTCTTGTGGACAAGGGGGAGTCATGGTATCCTGGTAAGATTCTGATCGAAAATGCCAAGGATTTGAGCGAGCAGCTACAAGCAAAGCTAAAGATGGGTAGTACTTTCAAAGATCCCATTCTGGGTATTGAGAAAGGTTCTCTTAAGAAGTACCAAAAGGTATATTCCCAGTATGTTCTTCCCATCTCGTAAATTCCCACCATATGTATATATTGAACATTCGTTGGATACACCTGTAAGTAGTATAGAAACCTTTTTCGTGGTTCTGTGCAGATTCTATCTCACTTGCTTTTCACAGAAGAACCACGTGTACTCAAAGCTTCATACACACTCACACTTGATCGATCGTAGGGTGCTGTTCTTGGGAAAGGTGGGTTCGGTGTTGTGTTTTTGGTAACCGATAAGAAGAATAAAAACTTGAAGTTCGCTTGTAAAGACTTGGTTAAAGCAAGGATCAAACAGGACCGTACCCAGAAAATGGTCTACACCGAATGTTGTATTTTGCAAAAGCTGAAGTATGCGTATGGTGTGCGCACGTGTTCATAGTGTGGTGGATGCTTGTGTTGCACGTAATGGTACATGTGTATATCTGTTTATAATATGCCTTCGTATATTGGACCGAGTACTCCGTAATACTAGACATTGCGTGAACGTGTACTTCTTCTACATCGAACTATACTTCAGGGTAAGAAAGTCTGTGCGAATAGTTCATGATGTAGTATTAATGTGTATTTGATTTCGTCTGCATTTCTATTAAACTTACAGTTAGAAAATTACTTATAAAACTTGAAACTGGCGCGCATGCATCATCAACAAATGGACAACAATTATATAGATTTTGATTTTGGCGACGTGAGTGCATGCATGTGCACTGATTTATTGTGTACCTGTCTGCAGTTGTTTGAGTTTGGTCTCTTATGAGATGGTATGTGAGTGCTTCTTCCGAAATGGAAGAGTGCACACATGAATGTACTAGGCAATCGAATTGCACACATGTTAGCCTTACGTCATAATGTTAGCCTTACGTCATAGATATCGTATACGTACTTATATAGGTAGTCATTTACGTACTTATACTTCGTAATAACAAACACAACACTACAAAATACGCTTCTCACAACTGTAAGATCTATTGCACGTGTATAACATACTTTGTTCAAATCATAACCTTACCCATATACATACGAATATGCACAGGGGACATCCTAATATCGTTACGCTAGAAGAGGCCATTGAGGACAGTAATCACGTGTACTTTGTGCTAGAACTAGCTCCACACGGAGATGCACTGCAAGCAATCTCACGCAAAATTAAAGACCATGGCTCGTACAGTGAGAAAGATGCAGCAAATCTCTTACGCCCTATGTTGGAAGCCATCAAGTATTGTCATGACAATGGTGTTTTGCACAGGTACATATGTTTATGTGAGGTACTTTTAGCATATATATTTGTGAAATTTTATCGCTGAGTGTAGCATTAGAAGGTGGCTTGCGCACTGTCGTAATGTGTGTACGTACGATCGTTGGTTTCATACAAATATGTATCCCAAGAATGCGCACATCGTTGTGTCACCTCTAGAGTATATTAATACATACGAAGTAGGATCCTTATCACTTCCTTTGAGAGATTGTTTACCCTGACTAGCGTTTTTCTTCTTCGTTTGTACCCAAAGAGATATTAAACCGGAGAATTTTCTATTTGCCGGAAGAACTCTGAAGCTCACCGACTTTGGGCTTTCAGCAATGTTTGAAAAAGGTGGGCATACGTTGTATTTCTCTGTTGATACGTAAATGATTCATTTACAGATTTCTACTTACGTCACCTTCGTATCCAAAAAATACAGAACTATTCAAACTCGCTTGTATATAAGTATACAGGCTACTATGCAATACGTGCCGTATCCTGCATGTACGATCAGTATCGCACCTCTGTAGCAGACCCCTCATTATAACGCACATACGGATGCATATAGATACATGTATACAAGTGCACATATCATCGAAAGATATATCTGTGCTCTATTATTCATACTTGCACAAGTTCTGTGCATACGCGTCATTCACGTCTGCACTTACGTGTACTTTAATACATAATCATGGTACGCGTATATATGTATACCAAATGAACAGATGAGAAGCTAACTGGAGTGTGCGGCACACCTCTTTTTATCTCCCCTGAGATGTACGCTAATCGTTCGTACGATACGAAGGTTGATATATGGGCTATGGGAGTGACTGCGATGGTGTTGCTTGTGGGTAAATATCCATTCCAAGGGCATAACGTTTCATCCATCTCCCAAGCTGTTCAGAAACTCACACCTGACTTCAGCAGATCTCCTTTGAATCTCATCTCGCCGGACGGTCAGGTGTGTGTTGTTTAGTGTACTCGTGAGGATGGTTTATGCGAATGTATGTATACACGGGTGTGATAAACAATTCATTTATTCTTTGTACAACTTACGTGCTGTGCGAGTCTATTAACAAATCCTGTCACGAAACGGAGTGCTTTGAGTTATATGGGTTCATAAGGATATATACTTTGATTGTATGTTATACGAGTGAGCAGTACAAGTTTAATTGTAAGGTATATATATAAGGAGTGTACGTATGCACTTATGTATGTATGCATGTGCAGATGAATAACTACATGTACAAGTCACTACTAAACTTGATAAAACTTATGACCTTGTTTATGTGTTTCAGGACCTCCTCCGTCGTCTTTTAGATAAAGACCCGAAAACGAGAATGGATGCTGACCAAGCCCTAAAACATAAGTGGGTGGTAGTGAATGGAACAGCGTCAGAACTGAATATTCAGACAAAGGTGTGAAAGACGCCCATATGCAACAGTTGTATTAGCATATCATATTTGCCTGTACCCTTCACCTACAAGTACATACACACATTCACAGATCATGAATGGACTCGCATCCATATTCGAACGCAATAAGTTCGAATTAGCTGCAATGCGTTTACTGGCAGAGGCCTCAAGCGATACAGACTACCAGCAGATCTTGCAAAACTTTCATCATGCCGATGTAAATAAAGATGGTGTCATCGACTTCTCAGAGCTTAAAGCGCATTTGGAGAACCAGGGCGTGCGCTTAGGAAACAATCATCTATGTGTACGTGCTTATATATATATGCGGTTACGATATATATGGTGGTTAAAATGGAATGACCATTTGTATTTGTGTGGGTATTCGTGAATGTGTGAACATAAGTATATACACATACTTGATGTATTTGAATAATACCTAATGGTTATTAGTGCACTCCTACTCACCAATATTATACTACATATGAATTTAATACATTCTCCCATGCATACATTTATAGGCATTGTTTCAGACATTGGATAGAGATTTTAGTGGTACACTGGACGTGACTGAGTTTGCGGCGGCGGTTATGCACTTTAAAGTACGACAAGATGAGAGCAAGTTCCTGGAAGCATTTGAACTGGTACACTTGTGCGGCTAAGTACTTTTGCTCATTTTTACTCGCTGCTCACTGCGAACACAGACGTGCAATCACACTTTCTCTCTCA
Source organism: Creolimax fragrantissima (assembly GCA_033442365.1). Lineage (NCBI taxonomy): Eukaryota > Ichthyosporea > Ichthyophonida > Creolimax > Creolimax fragrantissima. The sequence continues at coordinate 497,970 of JAWQFL010000005.1, forward strand.
CCGCGTACATACTTATATATGCACTCTTACTCATTTACATAGACAATGATACATTCACATGTACACATACTGTTACCCAAATAGTCATATCCACTCAGGTAAATACATAGCATATCTCTTAGCCACTCATTACTTTGCTTACTCCAGTTCGACATTGATGGAGATGGTTATATGTCACTGCCAGAGTTCAAGGCTGCATTGGAGCATTGCGGTATCAGCGCGAAGAATGATGCTGAACGTATTTTTGCAGAAATAGGTATGGATGAATACGTTGATGGTGAGCATGCTGTTGACTTTGATTTTAATCTCCATCACTTTTACAAACACAAAGCACACACCAGGCGAGTTTTTGAGCGAACTTCCACTTGCACATTATGTAAATACTCTAGTTCTCTTATATATAACAGATGTTAACAAGGACAGGATGGTATCATTCGAAGAATTCTCTTTATACTGGTACCGTAAAATCCTCAAGCTAACGGATATGACAATAGAACGAAAATTATCCCTCGTATCACCAAACGCCAGCCCACAGGCAGTATAAACAACAGGATTACTCACCCAATGTTCATACCCAGTTTCTACCACAACCAATACCACAATGTTGCATCACGGTGTTTATTGAAGTATTGAGCAGAACAAGGCAACCTTCACATATAATTAACTAACGTTGTTGGTAGTCGCAAACCGAGAGTGTCTAACAAATGGCTCCATCTTATCATGCACTTCAAATTTTTCACGACTCCGATAAGGTCACGACAGCAGAGGGTGAGAATCCCGTTCTGGGTGTCCAAAAAGGTATCGCGCGATACGTATTAGAAGAGAGTTTCACCTTGGCTCTTACGTTGAACAATGACTTCTCTCGTCTTACATTGAACAATGACTTCTCTCGACGATGTTGAACTCTGTAACAGTTTGTGTGGATCAGGTCTACATATGTACTTGTAGAAAACTGAGGCAGTTGGTCTGGGTAGATCTTTACGTGGAGAGAATCAGGATGGCATTATTAATAGAATGCAATATACTGTCGATGCTTGCGTGGTTGGTACAATCAATGTCTATTCAGTCGTATATTCAACCAACTGAACTATAAATTTCGGGAACAGAAGCTTGTATTGCGTCTGGTGGAATAGTTACGTTTGGAGTGTGTGAAGTTGGTTGTGGTTGCTAGGCTATGTTAGATGCACACTGCAGGGCATGGTTTGAGGCTATCCAGCGCATTGAAGCGCAAACAAGATGCCAAGCAGCATTCATTACGATAACGCGAGAAACTGAAGCTATCAACACATGTGTGAATATTGCCGCAACCATCACGTACAGACAACACACTACAACATTTAAGGTGAACCGCCTATACACCAAAAAGTAAGAAAACTGTCACATTACCCACATGACTTACTCTGGTCACCTGGTAAAGGTTAACCATCTATATGAATGGCGGAAACAGTTTATATTTTTCAGAATCTAGTATGGAGCTGTATGGGGATGTGGAGATACAAAAGCACCAGTTATGGCTATCGCAGCGTAAATTGAATTGGCCAGCACATACTGTAGATACATCAATAAAGAAATCAACACGTTTCGTAAAGTATTCGTATATGATTAATATCCTCATAGCGTGCCTAGAAGACATACCTTTGTTTCACAATTCTTCATAAAGTGGGTGACACCAATAGATTACATAGGTAGGTGATACGATGAGCGTTATGGGCAATGAAATCAAATGAGTAATTCACCATTTCAGTCAACGCAATCATTTGTTCATATCTCTGTAACAAACAAATCTCGTTCAACTAAGAGCCAATAAAATCAATGAGAACGTTGATGAGGGCTATGAAATCGAGATGATGCTGAAGAAGACAATGAAATGGATGAGATGATGAGATGAAACGGACGAGAAGTTCAATGAAGTGGTCGAGAAAGTACAGAAAGATATGGAAGCCGTAAGTAATCGAGGGGGTCGGCCGCCTAGAACCAAAAGAAGATCACAGAGAAAAAATTGCAATCGCACCGATCGTATACGTCCATACCGCGTTGGAAAAGCTCCTCAAGCTCCTCCAACCACAAGATGTTTCAGCCCTTGCTTCTGCTCAACCCTTGCACCTTAAGAAAAGAACCGTCTTACGACCACGGCAATGCGCGGAAAGAAGTCGTCTGGGAACGAGTTGCGTCCCGTGATTCGACGAGGCGGAGCACCCCAGCGTAGAGAACCCCCTCGTATAGAGCTTACTTGTCCGTACCGGGCTAGAAAGCTCCTCACGCTACTCCAACAATAAGCCATCTTTAAACAGACAAGATGGTCTGGTGGTGTTCTTATGCATGTACGTATGTACTTATCATGTATGTACATATAAGGACAAGAGCCTCGTGTTGTCTAATCGCACCAATGCATGAGCCATATAATTCAAAGAGATGAGAAACCCAACCTTCTTTGCAAAAACTAACCCACTGACTACAAGCGTTCTTATTTTTCACATTCACATCTAAACTATTAATACGACAGGTAATATGTTAACATTGTACATTCATGTTGTTGTTGGTCCTGTTTTGATTGTGCGTGAGTGAATATTTTGTTAAAGACTCCGTAGAAGCACATTTCTGCATCACGCTACTATATTTGAAAACACAAACACTTCGCATCTCCAAGCGGTACATATCTATGCGTCATTGGGATTTACACACAAGATTAGATGGTTGTTCTCAGGTGTGTTGCATACAATGCTTATTACGGAATTGTTTTGTCTCTTTGTTACTCCAGCCATTGTGCCATTGTCTATATCTATATTTATTCGGTATAGAACAAACGTATTTCCACTCTCAGACTGGGATAATGGTATTAAGCGACGTGAGGCTATTGATTATACCCAACTTTTTATATGCTGTGGAGTATATAATTATGATTTCTGCTGCCTCATTAAGTCACATGGAGAGTAATCCCAATATCATTTAAATAGATTGCGCGTGATCAAAAAATTACTAACTTGCTCATTTTACTGAATTATGGCCCAAGAGAGATGCACTACCCTCAAAAGTTGTTCTACATTAATCAAAGATCCACAACACCATCCATTAATACGTACGAGCCTAAAGCCGCGCTGAGAGCTCTAATAACAGTACAGAGGTTGCTGTATTCTGCGACTCTACACCACCTTGTTTGACATAATGTATCTTTCATAAGAATAGTAGGAGGAGTGGATTCTATTCTGCAGATCTATTTTTTAGTACAAAGCATATCTAGTTACCGTAGCAGGAGTTGCACAATTGAAAGACCTCACTCGACGTTTGTCATCAGCATTCTGTCCGTTCGAGAGAGAGGAATAGAAGGCATGCGGTTATTGTCTACATTGAAGTGCCGTGCGTTTGCGTGTGCATATAGTATGAAGTAACTACACTATCCTTGATCGACCGATTACGAATGCGTGATATATGGCAGACTAAAGAGGGTTTAGGGTTCATTAAATATGCACATCACGTGACAATTCAGTGGTGTCTATGAACACACACGCACATGTAGGAAATGTCACTATTACATTTTTTCTATCGGCATACTACGGTGAATGTATTCAAGAGCACATGCGCATAGATAAACAGAGTAAACTCAAATGGTGATTATACGTGTGCGTACTATACCTTCTTGTGAGAATGCATAGGGTACGTGTTTAAATGATATATTAATCTAGTTATGCTACAGGTAATGTAATGTTTTGTACGAGTGTAAAGCACATAATATAATGGTGGTAAAGAGATGTTTGATCTACGTGTAGAGCGAAAAAGAAAACTCAAGCATGCATTGTACTTTGGATAATATTGATGGTCGCATCATCAACTATATGGTTTTCTTTCAGAACAACTTATAAGCTAGTGAACGGAGCCTCGATCACAGTGTTGAGGAAGACAAATCTAGTGAGACGTGACAGCCCCCCCCCACACACACCACCAGGACACAATTCTTACCTGAAAATGGGTATCATGAGTTGGATGACCTCGTACGTCTTGGCTGACGCATTTCCTGCCTCGAGGTATATACTTGTAGAGCCAAGCTCAACTCGATCTTCTAGCACCGCCAATGTCTTATTACTCTCCACGGAGTTCGCACAGGTACTGACAGCCTAAGTATTGAGCGTATGAAGGTAGAGGCAATAACAATAAGAATACGAGATGAGTACGTTCTATGCAAAATAAGTAGTTTCTTTCGGATTCTACTACTTACTGTTGTGGCGTGTGTAGAACATGGGCTGCACAGTATATGAACGAAAGCATGAGGACATTCTGCCTTCAGTGTTATGAGGGTCGGAAGCGTCAACGAATATCTACAAAAAATCCTCTATACAGTTAATACGAATCAAGCTACACTAGTTGTATGCTCGTCTGTTATGCATACTATGTACACACCTTGTCCTTAAGTGTGATAATAGCATTGTTGTATGATTCAGACAATGCTATTAGTTCAACCATTGCCCATACACCCACGTTTCTAATCAAAGTAGCTGTCTCGAGTATAGCCATCTGAGTTAAACCATGGTTCTGCAATAAGTAAACCGTATAATATGTGAATTAACGGGGTGTGTGAGTGTGACTGAACGTAGGAACTTTATTAATAGAATATTCATATGTACGCGTGTTTGCGTGTACATATGCGACATTGGGAATCATTCTTATGTGGCACAAATACTTGCCGAATTTCTACGAAAAAGGTCTTGAATCTTTGGTGATCATTTCAGATATGATATACATATCACACTAGTATGTGACAATTCTGGGTACGAATATTCTTATATGCGTGCACCAACAGCACATTGTTTCAAGGAGATATGAACACCTTGACAACACACAGAACTCTGAGGATAGAGCGTCCCAACAGTAAGTATTAATACAGTTCTTTCTTTTACTCTCACACACATACATCCATACCTCATCTTCACCGCGCTGTGAGTTCAATTTACCCCCAATACCCTCTGCTGACGCTACGAGTACCTTTATCATACAAACAACTAGCAAAGCCATGTCATCGACACATCGTGCAAGGCAGAGACGAACCTTCCTATCCAACTCCTCTACAGAGGGTGTATCATATCCACCCTCACTATAATTCTCAACGCTCCCTATTATCTTGTCATTTTCACAACTTTCATCCAACAAATTCTCCAACCACTCTTTTGATTCTTCTACAACAGTAACCATAGCAACAAAGTCCGACTCCTGGACACCAAAGTTAACCAACGAAGTCATTACCGAATCGATTGGCACTGTATTTTCTTCCTCTCTTACCTCTATGTCCAGCACTGTCAAAACCTTCTCCATATGATCATCTACCTTAGCACGGCTGGCTTGCTTCATGGCGACAAGCTTTGTATATATACAAGAAAGGTAAGTGTGCAGCTATTAGCGTAGCGATTTCTCTCACATATACACGGGAATTCCAATAAACGTAATGGCAGCTCACATAGATTTTCTCTAAACCCCAACACCAGACAAGTGATCCATAAACTCACCTGACGTTGGGCGGCGCCACTAAACAGTTGGGACGTCTCCTCCAGCGCACCCAACACTTCCATACCATTGTGCCGTTCGAAGCGGGAGTCATGTGTTGGCGATGAGTCTAAATGGTCATCGTGACTATGATTACTCTTGTCATCCTGCCAATCGTGTGTATTCTCAGTGGCATTGTGAGGATGTGTGTCAGCCAAAAACGACATGGTGGTTTTACCTAATCGTTCTAAGGCGCCCAAGCCAGTTTCCATTACTACAGACGTACACACAGATAACGGGGCACACACACACACACAACGGCAAGCGGGATATAGACAGGTGTAACACCGTTGAGAGCTTGGACGCAATATCAAACAGGGGATATCTTATCATTTGAAAATTGTGCCAGTGGTGTAGGTCATATCATGGTTTATATGCCCGCGTTAGGACAATACAGCAGAGATAGTAAAATAGTTTGATATTTGTTCCTGGGAAAACAAATTTGGGATGGCTACAATGACTGACATAGTAGAAAAGAACGTCACGTGTTGATCTCATCACTGCTTTATCAACAACGACGGAGAAGATTTAAATTCTCACTACGACACGAACACCGGTACCACAAACACGCATAAGGAAACAAAATAACGCATACCCTCGGAAACATCGACCTTATCCACACCATCCACAGCAGAGGTGAGGCCTTTGTTCAAATTTTCACTGATAGACAGCATGTTACCTGCGGCAGTTGAAACACCGCTCGTTACATTTTCGCTAATAGATTTCACGTTCCCGGCTGCAAAATCGGCAGCAGGACGCAGATAACCCCTCATAGCTCTAATAGGATCAACATAAGTATCACGTTGCCGATTGGGTTTGCTAGAACCGTTTAGAGTGGATACAGGGTCATCTGGATTGTATTTGTGATTTGAGTACAAGACAATATGCTCGTTAGAAATGTTAATGAGAGAATTTATCATCGTTACGTTATTATTGCTGACAAGATAGCCACTGCATCAGCCAAAGTGATCGAATTTATTAGCATCACAAAAGAGATTGTATCAGTATTTGCACATTGTATCAGTATTTGCAGCGCGAACACAAACATATTCGTTATCACAAACAATGGTTTCAGAACACACATAACCTTTTACACACCAAACAAGAAAGATGCATGAACGTACGGGGTGGTTGAGCACTTGCTAGTACAAATTTGTTGCGCTGGTCTACGTGGCAATTTACAGATTCGAGTAGATACGAAGGATGTGAATTAAAGATCATTTGGCATATCTGCCCGTGCAAGCACTGGGTAGTGGACTTACTAAAGTTCATCCTCGGTCTCATATAAATATATGCATGAGGTTATCGTTACTCGTCCACTCGTAGATATTTCACCGAAGTGTCACAAAGTGAGTATCTGAGACTTCAATCAATCCACGGCAATGTTACTAGGCAAGGATAAGCGTAAGACAATCATACCCCTTCCATGCAGATACATTCTTAAGTATATATATATATACACACCATCAACTAGCTTCTCTCCATCGTCGATGACATCTCTTGCACGAGGACTGTCACTTCGTGAGTCCTGCCCGGGTCCGTCAAGTAACATGGCGGTGGCAGCACCAGATACGGCAGAGGAAGCCTGTGTCCACGCACTCGAAGCCCAACCACCCCAGCCACCACTCCATCCACCATCCGCTGTCTCGTGCTGTGCGGGTTGACTATCTACCAAACGCCCAAACAATGCCTTAGTCGCTTCCACTGTGTCGATCTTGGCTACGTGCTCCTTATCTGTCGAGTGGAGATGTCCCTGTCTTTCCTCAATGGTGAGTACCTAATGACTCAACAGTTAAATAACATGTAAGGAAATCGCTTCTACTATATTAAGTATAAATGTATTTAAAAACGGAGAAATAAAGATCTTACTTTAGGCCGCGATGCTGGTGCGGGTACATTATCACTGGCAAGACGGTCAAACAGTGTCACTGTGGCTTCTCCCGACGCCAACTTTTTCGTATTGGCCTTGTTGGCATTTCTTAGAACACCCTGTCTCTCGCTGATCCTATGTTTCTTCTCTACGAATGCATTCAGACCTTTTGCGCGCGTTGGTTCTCTCACTTTAGTTTCTGATCTCAGTAGATTTCGAGAGTTAAAATGTAGCCATAACTACGTTAATTTCTACGTGAAAAATCATTACAACGTATTTAATGCCAACAATACAGGACGATTCGCAAGTATACACCTATTAAGCAGTGATGCATGTTTGTAAGAAGTCCCCATTCGTATTTGAGGCCGCTATAATAAAACTGCACACAACTGGCACACATTTTTATCGAAAGAGATACTGGCCAAGCACTGATATTTTACAGACAATCAAAAAGCGCAACTCACATATAACAACTCAAACAGTATCAAGTGCTGATACGAAATCTATCAACAAAAATCAAACCAACCAAAGTGTATATTTTTAGGCCATTATAATACAAGCACTTACCTTGATGAGAAGGTGTTGTATCCATTTTAGTTGAGATCGTAGTTGTTTTAACACTACGTTGCGCAGGAGGCTTGTTTGTTATGCTAAATTCTGTTGCATTTGAAGGAGTGGTTACAGATTTAGAAGAAGTACTATTTGTGTGCTTTGTGGACGTAGATTTGCTATCTACATTTGTACAGGGCTTGGGTTTGTTGTTCATAATGGTAGTGGATACAGGTGCTAGTTTGGTCTCAGTTTGTGCGGTGGTTGAGGGCTTCGTGTCCTCAACATTCTCGTCTACGCTCGTCACATTTGCAGCAGCATCTTTCGCTGCGGCAAGCGCCTGGGCTGCCCTTCTTTTAGCGAGGATTTCTTGCACACGTATCTGTGCAGGCGTAAGGGTCTTGGTGGTGCCCCCAACATCGACAGCCGTGGTTCTTTTGGCAGTCGATGATTTACAGTCACTGGGATTCACACCATTTTTTGACTTCAATGTACTTATTGTCGTATCTATTGCTGTCGTGGGTCCAGCGCCTTTGTGTGTCCTGGTATCGATTATAGTAGACGGTTTTATGGATGTACTTGTGGTGGTTGCGCTTGAGTGTATACTTGGTGCAGTGTTAGCAGTAGAAGCGTGCTCATCAGCCAAGTCACTACCAGCACTGTCATCCGAGAAGTCGCTGATGCCACTCATACTTGAGATCAATTACTTCAGTATGGGCGAGTCTATATGTACGTGTACGTATGCATATGTTAATATTTATGTGTATATGTGGTGTGTATGTTTGGATGGATATGTATATGTGCGAACGTGTAGGGACGTGTAGTTTAAATAATTGGTTTTTGGAGTTTGGAATTTGGAAAATCTAACCAGCCACCGCTGAAAAAATTCTTTTGGAGTTATCTATGAAGGACAAAAATAAAATTGCTGTGGATGTGTTCAAAAATTTGGTTTTGGAATTTTCTGATCCCGATTTCCATGCTAAAGTTGCTGGTATATTTTTGTATAGTATCCAAAAGATGTAAATATTTTCCATAAGCACTAATTGGAGAGAAAAAGAAAATACCGCAATTATATTTATTTATTCTTGGGCATTTTTCTTTTGCCTATCTAAAAACAGTTCGGTACTTCCTGTCTGTTGTTCCTCCTTGTTTTTTCATTTCTTTTTTTTTTCATTTCTTTTTTTTCTCGTGTCATGTTTTTTATTATTTTTTGGCGGGGTGTTTGAGAAACCGTTTGGCGACTTGTACAACGACACACGCACCGACGTAAACACACAGACACCCACAGACACACACATATACAGACACATATACACACGCACGTACACACGCGTACACACACGTACACACACACATACAAAAAAATTTAGACACTACAGATAATTCATTAATTCACTACGTTGTTCTAACAACACGCACAAGTTTGAATATTGTCTCTGCTTGCAGGGATACCCACAAAGTTCGTTCAATAGAAGTGTCTTACAGATATGTTTACGGGATTGTTGGAGCGGAACATTTTTTTGATTTGAGGTAGTGATAATCTTGTAAATCGGCGTCAGTATGGAGGAGGAAGAACTCTACTCTGGTTCTCTAGAGGATCGCCTTGTCAGCAAGGTACCTGAGTTTAACTTTTAAATACATTCAGTTTTGTGTAATTACAACAATGTATCGTATATGTAAAGGTATGCATATGATAATACAACTTCTTGCACACACACACACACACACACACACACACAAACACACACACACACACACACACACACACAAACACACACACACGTACATGCATATATACATTATATGTACATAGTATTGGGACATTGTTCTTCACTGTACCTCCTTATTCTACTAGGATGACGAACATGTTATATTACCTCTCAATTTTTATACCTAGTCCCATTTGTATTATATCGAAATGTATAAGTTGTAGTACATATCCGAAAACTAGTGTATTAAGTAATACATGATGCGTCGGTGTCGGAGGCTGTGTTCTCGACTATTACCGAGCACATCATGTCCTTATAAATCAACTAGTACACGACTATGTAACGGAAGAGCCTATCAGGAGTTTTGTGAAGTTTGATACCTACTTTCATATACCTAGGTATGGAAAGTCCGTCAGGCTGCCTACAAAGAAATATCCGGTCTGCTGAAAACATGCAATGAAAATGACCCTATGGCCAAATCTTACGAGGGAGAAGGTGTGGTTGTTTGTCGTGTTTGCGTACACATGCAACTTACAGAGGTGAACTCTTCACCAAGAGGTACTCGGGCGTACGGGTGGTTTCACTCTCGGATTTAGGCTATTTTTTTTCACAAGTACAATTTTTTGCTTATTTTAGTATTACGACAAAGAATCCTTCCGCTACCCAATGTTCTGATTGGCCTCGTACATTGTCAAAATGTACTCCCTTGACTAAAGATGTCATAATATATGTTCATGCCTTGCATACTCATCTTGCAAGTTCTGACCGACTCTAATGCCGTTGACTGATAATATAGCGTGAACAGTTTTGCATTGTTTTATATTCAACAACCTTCTTTTCACTTGCATACCGTGTAAGTCCAGTGGTTTGGGTATAAGAAGTATTGTCTGAAATTCATAGATTCCAAAGTCATCACATCTACATACACTCATCAACCACCATCGCCGAAATGCACATCTATTTACGTGCTCATCGCGTTTCTACACAGTGTCCAAATGGATTGTCGAGACAAACGCAATCACACAAGAAGATGCATATGATGCCGTTATAGCATATGTAGATGCGTTTGGTTGTCCATCTCCAATGTTTGCCACCTCACTTATGGAAGGGTTGGTAAGCAAAGCTTTTACATCTAGACCCAAGACTCGGGTGAAGGCCCAAAATTTATGTCTTCTTCTCACCGAGGTGGGGGGCGGTAATGCCGTAGCTGATGTGCTCATCAATCAAGGGTCGGTACACAAGACCCCAAAAGTAGCTTCTGGTTCTGCGGAGTTTTTGACACTATGTTTGAAAACATTTGGGAGTAAACCGTATGACATTAAACTGATCGGTAGAGCACTTGTGCGTCTATTTGAGCATAAAGACGCAAGTGTAAGAGACCACACCCATAAGATGGCTGTCCAAGTGTTTCGAGCGGCCGGCCGCGCGGCGATGAACCAGTGGTTGGATGGGGTGAAGGCTATACAAATCGCCGATCTTGAGAAAGATTTTGCCAAAGCCGAGTACCCACTTGTTCCTGAGCGCCATCTTCGTAGTGAAAATCCTGCGAATAACCCAAGGCCAGACGCCCGTGTTGCTGAAGACGTGCACAATGATGTTGGAGAAGGTGGGATTGTGTGTGAATATATGTATATGTGCTCAACTTGTGTCAAGAAGCGCACAACTAGTCTCAAGAAGCCTTCTTATGGCGAAGTGTCCGTTGATATCTTGAACGCAATGTTCGTATTGATGGTCCTTCGATAGACCATACCGAGGTGCCTGTGGTGTTGACATGAATACTACTAACGTGTAAATAGGCATGCATATGTTGTGAAATCTAGCTATTGTGAAAATTTGGTTGCGTGTAGTGCTGTGTGTTGAGGTGAGGCTAAACATTTATGCTGTCAAAGTGTAGAGGCAATGAATGTACTTTTCATGGTTCTGTGCCTATGAAATATATAGAACTTCTTACACGCTGTTAAATTTATTGCATGAAATACGTGCGGTTGTGAGTTTGAGTTCATTGAAGGAGTTTTCATTTGTAAGGATAGAAGTGTGTACTTAAAGTTATTACTTGCTTTTCTACGTATGCTTGCTCCTGTTTGCACTATGGATTTGTGTCTGTTCTTATGCTCAGAGGAAGATGCCGTCGACTATACGGAACCCTATAATTTTCTTGCCCATTTGCCAGAGGACTTCTATTCTAATATCGTATGTTCAATAATCGTCTCCGATGTAAGTCTTGCTGTGCCTATACACGCACGAATGGACACGTAGTTTTCATTATATATTTTTATTGAGTCAGATATTCGTGCGTACATCTGAGTTTGTGAACATTACGTGAGACGGGCATGGTATACGCCTGAGAGATTTCATCAGCCGGTGGAATCGTTTTGGCAGAGTAGACTTTCAAAACCAAAATACTGTCAAAACGAGTGTGTCCTTCCATAATGTCCAATACATTGCCATACATCTATATACATATCTATTGGTATGTTCGCATATACATCTCTCACGCTTGAAAACAATGCCCTGCTAAACTTACAGGTCGTAGTACCTACCGTCCTTATGTACAATGCTAGCGGGCTATTGTCTTGACAATACTGTACAAAAGGGATTATATATGTATGACACTTTCAAGTTGTTAACACAAAGTACTGAGCGATAGTTTCTTCGTTTTAATTCTCGATCACATCGCCGACTTGGAAAACAACTATACTAACTTGATGTTATGTATTTAGGATGAGAAGAAATGGTCTTTACGACGGAATGCTTGTGTAGATTTAAAGAAAATTACGGATCATCCAAAACTTGTGTTTACAAACGAGATCCCCTCACTTCTTGCCAAGCTCGCCAATGTATGTGAATTCAAGCATATGTCGACGAATATGTATATTGGAGTGTTGCGCCACTGTTTAGATACATTCTTGTGGTTCCAATAGCAACTCAACAAGAAAAATCCACACGTACTCATAACATACACACACAATACGATCGCACTATTTTGCAATACATTTGATTTTGGGGATACGAATATTCTAACAATATGATTATTATTTAAACGGCAGCCCGTGTAGAACATGTCTAAATCTAATTTCGTATCCCACACATACGCACGTATATGATCAAACACGCACAAACGATCACCTGAACGCACAATACACAGCTCATCGGTGATGTTAACGTGATGGTTGTGGTTGAAGCTGCGGCTTGCATAGAACATATTGCCAAGGGCTCTTCTAAGGACTTTGGTACCGAGGCAATAAGCGTACTCAACCCTATTTTCAAGCGCATGAAGGAGAAGAAGGCAAACGTACTAGCCGCTCTGAACGAAGCCGCTAAGGCTGTACTTAAAACCGTAAAACTTGACTTGATTACTCCCGAGCTACTGCCATACATTGTCGATAAAAATCCGTCGATTCGAAAAGAGGTACTGACTGTGACTGCCTTTGCGGTCCGCCAAACCTCCCCCCAGATCCTAAACAAGAGCTTATTGAAGACTCTCACTGTGCCTGTGATAAAGGTATAATTTAATTCGATAGCAACCTACTGACTTGTAACGAAATCGCGCAGACAAGATGTTGCAATTCTTCCTCTTACATCGGATATTTTCGCGTTATTTACTTGGATAATATTTAATCACTAGACATTGTATTGCCCGTTAGATTTGTTAACTCGTAGTGGAAGCATAACCTACAACACCTTCATGTTAGTATATGTTAATTCCGCATAGTTGCATATTGTGAGCACTGTTTCGATCACTTGAGGTAGGTTATTGCACTGATTGCGGTGATTATTTATTCCTTTAATTCAAAAAGGCTATGAATGATGCTGTCGGAGATGTTAGAGAGGCCGCTTACGAAACTGCTGGAGCTCTTTTGAGAGTGACTGGAGAGAGGGCTATGGCTGTGTACATGAATGACCTGGATAAACTCAAGGAAGAGAAAGTTCGTCACTACTTCAAACTGTGTACTGGTGAGTAGTAATTTTCTCTTTTAGCGTATGTGCTTGAAGAGGAAACTACATAATAGGGATATTGGTGGCAGAGAGCAACGCCATGGAAGTGCACAGACCATATGAGAAAACGCACATGTATCCAATACTACGTAGTCACCTCTGTGTAGATGAGTTTGTAAATCTTGTATGCGTGCCTCGCGTTTAGTGTAGGTATATTTGTGCTCGTACTTGCTTAAACGTCTTGTGGTATACCTACGCTTATGATTATTTATATGAACACCATATAATTTACTGGTTAGTTCTACCTTGTTTGCTCGTACGTTTCATTTATTGAAAATTTGACTGATGTCTAGCAAAAGCGTCTCAAAAACACCCGACTGAAGATCCTACGTCCAGAGTGTGACTTAAGCATGCTTTTATTTATGCAGATGTGAAAGCGGCGCCAACTGCCAGAGGCCCTCGTGCCAGAGCCCTTCCCGAAAAGGTAAGCAATCGAAGCGGAGGGTTTACCACCCATATCTGTGGACTTGTTATGTATTGCATGAGATTGGGTAATTGTCCTGTATTACAAACTTTATTCCTTTTGATTATTTCTGTATATCGGGTGTTAGTGAACGTATACAATCCAGTACGAATCATAAAGTACGAATACGCGCAAATGCATACTTCGACTCATTCACTTGCACATGTACGTGTATTCATATCCGTGCGCACAAAATCGATCACAGACACAGGTAAAGCCTGCACTCTTACACTCAAGTATGCCAAAGCCGTTTCCAGCACCCGCTGTGCGTACTCCTGTAGATGCGACGGCTCGCCCGTTGGCCACGAAAAGGCCAACACCTTCACCCACAACCACCAGATGTGCTGTGAAATTCCCTGGTGTAGATGATATTGACGATGAAGCGGCGTTGGACGATGATACGATAACTACATTGTCTGAGCTGGCAATCCCGGAGGTATGTACAAATTTTGGAAATACATGTACACACAGCAACAAACCTATCATATCTACATATCTACATTTCATACCTTGTATTGTAGGATATTCGTGGACTAGTTTCAAGTAAACTGTGGAAAGAACGCATCGCTGGTATGGAAAAGCTACTTGAGCTGGTTCGGTCCGACAACGAAAATGTACAGCTCTCTCCACAGGTATCCTTTTATTGAAATTATATCGTATTGTATTAAATTCTTATGTATATTTCTTTTTTTGTATAAATGCGTGCATGTATTTATGAAGTGACTGTATCTATACCTATGCACATATATATCCAGGAATATATATAATTGTTGTGTCTGCATGTGATCCTATTCCATGTGCATGTGTTTATATTGCAGAACATACATCGAAAAAATAACATGGCTATAAAATTATTCCACTAGGTAATATTCCGGTACATATGCAACACACCATCATTCAATGAGGCCAATTTTCAGGTGTGGGGCAAGATGTTTGCCGTCATCACACATTTTTGCAATATGCAGCCACACCGCGTTACACGAAGGGCGGCGTCCTATGTGATCCCAGGCCTTGTAGGGAAGATCGGTGATATGAAATGTGGAAAGGGTGTACATGCTACACTTATGTCATTGAGTGAGGCCGTAGGCCAGAGTTATGTGGGTTCTGTTGTAGCCCAAGTCGCGGCGAAAGGTACTAACCCGAAGAATCTTGCAGGGGGGGTAGCATGGTTTGGTGACGCTATAACTGAGTTTGGTCTCAAGAGCGATATGAAGATGCATGTTACATACATAAAAGAATGTCTCTCGCACTCGAACGCCACTGTACGGAAAGAGGCTGTTCAGCTATTAAGAGTTGTGTTTACGCACACTGGCGAAAATTATCGTATACACTTCGATGATCAAAAAGCGGCAACTCTGGAGAACGTAGATCTTGTTCTGAAGGCTGTATGTACCTTTAAATTTATCTCGTAATGCACAAATGCCCAACCCACGGGCTTCTATTTTTATAGAATCCGTTTCTCGTTTGTTGATGAGGTATAAGCTCATTGTTTCGTATATTACGTAATCCACGAATTGTGTGATGTGACGCCATTTGGAAGCTAGAATTTTGTGCAATCGCGTTGTGATAGTGTTCACCACAGTAGAAGTATGTAAGTCGTACGTACATAATACTTGAAATTAGAGGAAACACACACACATATATATATATGGCAAGTCTGAATGTAATACAAATTTGTCGAAGTTATGAAATATATGAACGACAATTTTGAGATACAGGGTTCTCAACCAATCATCATACATGCGCACACCCATTGGCAATATGATGCGTTTCATCAATTTTTATTGCTGTTGTTTTTAGGGGGAAAAAAGTAATTCACATGAATAATTTACATTCATTCATAAGGCAGAAATATGCCGCTCATATGCATTGTGTTGTAATACATGGAGCTAAAGCATGTCTGACACTTCTACATTCTTTACTGGTTACATTATAACATGCCCAACACGAACGTATAGGCGATGGAATCTACACCCGAGCCACCCACCCGTTTTGAGTACCAGGCCACTGATGCTCTTAAATCATCGACTGGCGTTAGCCCACAGAGTCAGAATATTACGGAGGGAGTCGCGGCAATGGACATGGACTCTGGCACTGAGAAAGACGATGACGTGATGCAGGAGGTGTCTGTGGGCTATCAGTTTCAACAAGGTGTGAATGTGTGTTGCGTGTGTTATGTGTGGGGTAAGTTCTTGTTGCTAGCCTATATGAATCATTTATTTCCCTATAAGTGAACCTATTTTGAAATCGTAATGTTTTTGTGTAGTACAAGCACATTTAACACCTTCTTGCGATTGCTAAGAGGGATCTACGGCAAACATAACTACACATTTGTTGCGCACATATCATCACGTCACCCATCGAGTATGAATGTATTTCACGTTGATCTAATAACTTCATGCAATTGGATGTTTCGGATATACTTTACTAGTGAATAACAATCGTAACGTACCCTTGGATGAACCGAGAGTGGATGTCAGTGGTAAATTCGATCACTATTTGTGTTCAGCAATCAACAATGTGAGTTGGAAAGAACGACAAGAAGCAATGGATAAAGTTCAGGTGTGTATGTGTAGTTGGTCGGAAATACGAGTGCATGAGTGGTTTTGAATTCTTTGATGTAGTAATTTTTGTTATACTTACATCCGTTCAACAAGACTGTATGTGATTTACTTCGAAATTTGTATCGTAACTAATGTATATCGTATTATATTTAGCCGTCTTGAACGTATATTTCTTTCTTATTATGTATTTGTTCACCACAGATCATTTTAAAGCAATCTGGAAAACATATCACAGCAGACGTTGGAGATGTACCTACAGCTTTGAAAGCTCGGCTTCATGATAGCAACAAAAATCTTATTACAATGGCACTTCAAACTATTGCTATGCTAGTAGAATCTATGGGTCCAGGATGTGAGCGGGTAAGATTGCAATGTGTGTACATGTTTGCACTAGGCTTGTCTGTGTATATAAAACTACGATATCAGATGTGAGATAAAACGTGTGTATTATATAAATGTGGAATGTATTTTTATTCATCCATATAACCCCTTGTGGGATGATATAGCTTCATCATCTGTAGTCGTAGAATGTTTGTAATGCCTCTGTAGTTTTGTGCAGTGAGGAACTCGCATCAATTAGAACTCAAGTTTCTGTGGCAGAAATCGAAGCATTCTTTCGATGACAAGAAAGTATTCCCTCGCTGACATGAAAGAATACATCAGTAGTAGTACTAATGTACAAACTGTATATGACCTTTATGCATTCCAATGATTTTACAGCTACTCAAAGTCCTCCTTCCGGGAGTTCTTTCCGCTCTAAGTGACAAAAAGCTTACTATCACCGCTGCAGCCATCAACGTTCTAAGCTCCTTCGTGACCGAAATAGGACCGCTTCCTCTCTTAGATAGTGTGAATGAAGCACTTGAGAGCAACCATTCACAGCTACGTATACAGCTTATGAGTTGGCTTGTTGAGGTTTTGAAGAGAGAATGTGTTAATTTACCCCCGAACGCCTTGCAGTGCTTGGTACAGTGTGTATTAAAATGTACGGAAGATCGCCTTTCAGGGGTGCGAACACTCGTACAAACCCTCCTTCCATACATTGTAAAGAACTGTGGGTACCAGTACATATGCCAACAAGTGGACCTACTTCGTGTTGTTCCTGCGACAAAGGCCACCATGCTTGAGCTTATTCTCAAGTTTCGAGACATGGACCCAGCATTGTCGTCACAGGTACAAACGAAGGATATGGTGATATGCTAGTCTTATATTGCCGAAAATTGTGTAGACCCTTGTCGATCAGTGAGTTGAAATTGTGCTTTTGACTGTGTCTAATCTATATACTCGCCATAACGACCATTTCGTAATAACTGTGACTATAGGTACCTGAGATGGGAAGTATACGATCTATTTCGACTTACAACGGCGCAACGTACAAGAGGAAGCTCGACGATGACCACAAAGGTGCGCCCACCAAATCGGCCCAGTACTCACACACAACAACTTCGTCTATGGGAATCAAACGGTCTCTCCAACCGGGAGGTGGTAGTGTTACGGGACGAGGAGCGCCAGGTGTCGGCGGAGTCGGGGGCGTACGAACAGGCCTGGTGCGTCCGAGCGCGGCGTCAGGGCTCGTGCGTCCATCGACGTCGTATGGTACATCGTCGTCGTATGGAGTGGGAGGCGCTGTGGGTATGGGAAGCCCACGTCGGAGTGGGGGCGGTGTTGGTAGCAGCATTCGGTCCAATGTCCCAAGGCCTGGAACTATACCCAAATCGATGGGCTACAATGGTGGTGTTTTCGGTATAGAAGATTTAGATGGACCTCCATTGATGTTGTTAGGTGGGGATGTGCGCCAGAGAGAGATGGCCAATAAACGTAATAAGTGGGAGTGTGCGGCTGACGGACCCAGGAACGATCAAGTGGTCGCCCTCAAGGAACAGATGCTGTCATGCGTAAAGGAAGTATGTGCTTGTGTCCTCGTCTGTGAGATGTTCTCCGTTATTGATTAAACATTATGGCTCTATAATCGGTATTGTACTCTCACAATGAAGTGCATTTGTACATACACGAGTGTAAAACACCATCATCAACGAATGTGTGTAGGTGTCATGTTGTAGATGCCTTACATAATTTTAAAAGATGGCACATTACCAGTCATCCCAAAGAATGAATAGTCTTGAGTATCCTGCACACTCGGTTTTGTACATTTTTCGCGGCTTGGTTTTGTACATTTTTCGCGGCTTCCCTTGTGAACTCTATTCTCGTGTGCAATGTTGCTTTGTAAGTTTGGTTACAGTTGCCTTGTGCATTGTTAATTTTTTTTGTATTCCTGTTCCTGTAGCATGTAGTAACTCAAATGTGGGCAGCTGATCAGAGGCAACATCACATTGCGTTAGACGTCATCACGGCCGCTGTCAAGTCAGACCATGATGCACAGACACCTGGTCTTTGTCTGTATGTACTTGTGTATATGTAACTCTGGCCTACCACTTTACTCTCACTTGATGATATTTTCGAGTGTTGAGTCTTGATAAATATAAACTTACGAAATCAAAGCACATTTATGTGTGCAAAGCAACCCTTGTGCATTTCCGTACACATGCTGGTGTCACACCCTTGGCCACATATTAACACATATATGCATACTTATCGAACTCAGTCACTTATGAAATCAAAGCACACTTATGTGTCATTTATTTATCCCTAATCTCGCAAAGCAACCCTCCGTGCATTTAGACGGGCATTAGACCCTTGACCACATGTTAACACATGTATGCATACTTACCGAACTGTCCGTTGAACATGCAGAGATGAGGCAATATCATGTTGTGATGTACTACTGAAGTACGCAAGTGTGCGTCTGTGTGATACCAACACCACGTCAATGTTGAAGACATTAGCCCTTCTCCGTGCAATGGTGGATTCCTTCATCCAATACCAACACTCGCTATCCGATTATGAAGTCTCGATTATTCTTCCTATCTTGGTTGTCAAGGTATTTGCACATGTTTTTTTTCATACTAGCAGTTTTGTCCCAAGAATCCGAACCATTTTTCAACAGTAAATTTAAAATTTATCCCATTTATCACCTGTGCGGGTGATTTGCGCACGTAGACTGCCATCTCAACTACTTTGTATTCTGTACAGATTGGTGAGAAAGAGATGGTTCAGAAGGAGGCACGTGCGTTGATTCGGTGTCTTTGTACGGTTCATCCATCTTCCAAGATTTTTGTTTACCTCATGGATGGAATTAAGTCAAAGAACGCAAAGGTATGGTTCCCAATCATTTCCTCCTATGTACAATGTTTTCTCTCTTTCTCTCTCTACTAGTCTGCAATTTAATCAGCTGTCAGGTGTTGAATTCTACTGTAACTGCGTGGGTCAGTGTTTAAAGACAACAACGAGTATGCATGGGCACATTTATCCATGTCTCCTTATGTCCTGACATTTTCATATTAAATTGTAGGTGCGTGCTGCGTCGATCGAAGAAATAGGCTATCTTATAAACCGGTATACCATATCTGTGTGCCAACCGTCTCCGCAAGTGGCGATTAATACAATTGGACAAGTACTTGAAGACAAAGACAAGAATGTACGGGACATGGCCATGAATGTGATTGTTATGGTTCATGCAACTGTAGGAGATGAAAAAATTTGGCGTTATTTGGGCCAACTCTCTAATCGAAGTACATCTTACTTGCAAGAGCGTTTGAAACGTGTTAGACCTGGAAGCGGAGTCAGCGCTGGGTCCCCAGGTAGAAGAATGTCCTCGGCGTCGCCGAACCGTATGGGTGTAAGTGGTGTATCTACGCCTACACGTACAGGTAGTATGAGTTTTAGAGCGCGGACAGCCAATCCTGTTTCTCCGTCACCATCACATGTAGCTCGCAAACCACATACAAACACGCAAACACAGAGCAATGTACGGACAGGTGAGCATGTGAACTACTCGCGGTCTGCTGGTGAGTTGTCTGAACGTGTGGGTGGGTACGATGTCGAGATGGATTTGTCTGGTAATGCTTACAGTCAGCAAACAAATGAGAACTCAAAGGTCGCACACCCCCCCCACTATACACAAGCCCGCGAACCGGAAACTCGGAAGAATATGTTTTCGCTGGACTGGGAAGATGAAGACGATGTATTCTCAGACAGAAGCACTGGTGTAAATATTTCGAAAACCATGCCGAAACTCGCCCCGACGCACATGTCCAATGTCGAAGCATCCCCCATCTACGCTCCATCAAAGTTCAACAGAAACTCCACTTCAACAACAACAAAGGCATCCACGCCCCACACGCAGGCACCATTGCCTCCCGGTGCAGGCTATTCCTCTAATGGAAACTCCAATGCGATGACCAGCGTACTCACCAACGATCGTGTCGCACCGGTTGCTCGTACACAGAGCGATATCATGGTATTGACCCATCTTACAGGGATGACCACAGACAACCCGGTGGAGGCAGTGAAAGCGTTGAAAGAGTGCGCACGTTCACTCAACGTTACTCCCGAGAAATGGACCGCTCTAGAGTTTGAGGAGCTGTTGAGTGGATGTACATTGCACGTATGTGCTTTATATATGTGCATGCATGTACAGGGTTTTGGGGTTTCATAGTTTTGACGTTATTGGATATACTTTCCTCATATACTGAACCGAGCATTCTGCCAGCTCTTTTGCCTACATCCTCACGCTCACAGATACTAATGTATTGTACATACTGTCTTCACACGGCGAGCGTATACAATGTTAGTTGCAAACATCCTTCCCAGCGCCCAAATCAACATTTGCTGTAATTCTCATTCTCACTGTTTCGTACATGTAACTTGCTTACTCGTACTCACATGCTCTCGAACGAACAGCTTCGACGTATCTGCACAGTCCAACCTGGGTCGTTTAGTGGCCCTCTTGGTGACCCAGCGGTGAGCGCGCGGTTGTGCAGACACACAGTACACGCAATACAACAGATATATTCCACACACAAGCACGCCGTTCGCAATATTAAAGCTGCTGTTGTGGAGAATCTTTTAATGGAAGTTATACAGTGCACAACCTCTCTGAAGTCTAGTAGGGATGGCTACGGAGATAGAGACCGTACGGATATTGACAAGGCCCTTGCATCACTTGTTCCCATGATAGTACGTACGCATGATCTGTCTTTGATGCTGGTATGCCTACAAAGGTATATACTTTGTTTTCACGTCTACGTACGTCTATTACGTGTGTGAAGATCTCTTGTGACCAACGTCAGTGAACACATGAAGGTTTGACACTTTGCAACTAAATTGTTTCCTTACGCTCATGGGCTTACAAAATTTGAAATTCAATCAAGCTCAGTTGATATGAGTTGTTCGGTTGCAAGAGCTTTGATTTGAAGAATCGCTGGTATAACGTATGCGATACTAATAAGAACGATTTCACGTAAAAGTGCGAAATAGAGTCGAATACGACACGTAGCATTGATTCCAGTCCTACAGGAAGAAACGCCACGCACCCAAGCAAACAATCACTCATAGTTATTCCACACGTATTCTCATACTTGAAGAATATGCTATACAGTTGTATACTTCCGTCAATATTAATAGCCTTTCACCGTTTCCTTCAACGTTAAACATCAGATGTGTAAATCGTAGCGCACGCACAGAACACCCGGAAGTTGTATTTGTGCTAACGAGTTTACAGAAAGAAATACTAAAACCTATGCGAGATGATGGTTCACCGAAAGTTCGAACAATTGATTGGTCGGCGCTGTTTGTTGAGCTCAATAATTTTTTGCAAAGCTTTCCAGTTGATTCATGGAAGAATAAGTTGTTACTGAGGTGATATTTATTTGTGTGTGCGCTCTCAAAGTTTTATCTTTGCTTTATGTGTCGAAGTTGTTGATGCTGTACCATTTGTGTAGAAAAAAGCAATGCTTTGCATTTCGTAGTTGCGCTGGGCTGGGATAAATCTTATCCCAATGTGGGTTCGAAAATTGTATGCTATTAATTCACGTACGTAATTCATTTACTCATTGCCATGAAGTCTGCGTCATATTCGTATTTTAGAGTAAATCAGTCGACTATCTGTTTTACAGTGTCTTATGTTTCTGTCTGTGCTGTCTGATGAGTATTCAGCTTGTGCACTCCTCTCCACAATAACGCACACCATTTGGAACTAAAATAGGAAAATCGAAGAGGATC
The DNA here is from genome assembly GCA_033442365.1 of Creolimax fragrantissima. Classification (NCBI taxonomy): domain Eukaryota; class Ichthyosporea; order Ichthyophonida; genus Creolimax; species Creolimax fragrantissima. The sequence continues at coordinate 520,770 of JAWQFL010000005.1, forward strand.
GACCCATGCAAGCTGTTAAGATGACGTTGAGTGTCATAATTCGTGCGGATGGACAAGACTGTCTGTCACATTTGAGTTTAGTTGGTTCAGCTTCTCCACTCGCATTGTATATTGAGCATATGTTGCACAAGTTGGACAAAGAAAACGGTTAGTGAAATTGTTCAACTGTGTGAGACATAGATACATAGAACATTAAATTCATGCCAGTGATGTGTGCCATTAACGAGGCAGTGCACGTGAGCATTTGTTGTATGTGATTTTGGGAATGTGCCTAACTCAGTGCTTGCATTGTTTCCCCCGCAGGCTCTAGAGATGCATTCCAACAAGAAATTGTCGCAATTGCGAGTGTCCTGCCAGATGATCTTTTCGAGGTAATCTCTAGAACAAGGATGTACAATGCTGCAGGAGTATGACTATATTTTCATATGTAAATTGATACCGCACAGACGACGATATATATAGTTCTCAAATCCCATAGCATTCCCATTTTTACTCAATAACTTATTTGTATGAATGTAGAATGCAAAAAGATTGGCAAAGATCTTATATGAACACCCAGAAGGAGAGTCAACACTGGAAAAGAATATCAAAAATCTCCCACCTCACTTTCAGGTGTGTCCTTCTGTTATGTGTTGTAATTTTACGTTTTTTGTCCTTTGCATAGATGTTATATGAAGTGTATATTACGCCTACTCTTCGTCTTTCTGTTCTCAGATCACGCTCTTAGTCTTGTTTCTGCTTTTCGACCTTTTACTATACGTTAGACCTTTTTAAGAACCGACATTCAAGTTCATATAGTGGCCATGAAAAAGAAAGCAGAGGCGAGCAACGTTGTGATTTCCAATGGCCCCTCCAGTCATACGCATACTATTAGCCATGACAGTGGGCTAAGCTCTTACAAAGACCTTGCAAGTCCAACCTCGAACGTGTCCTCCCTCACATCTTATTCCAACACACTAGACACCTCTAACATCATCTCGCCAAACGTATCCCAAATTGAGGTTAGTGTTTCGCATGTGTTCATGTAGTTGCTTCTGTTGTAGCTTATCGCGTGGCTTGTTTTGTTTGTGTGTCTATTTACGCTCTTGACATACGTAAAACTATCATAACAGATCTCTTGGTTATAGCGTGGGTACATGTACGTTTCATATCACTCTTCACACCTATCGCTTCATATATTTGTTCGTACGTTTCTTCGAACTATTGTACTGTGTACTTTTAGCAATCTTGGCAATGAAGTAAGCAATGTCTGTAGACTCTTCGAGTCCACCCTAGCATCCTCTTATCATGAAACGCGTTCTAAATGACAATCTTGTAATTGATTTCGTACGTTTACTATAGACTTCACGAAATTCTGGGGTAGTTAGCTCAAGTCATATTTCAGCGCTTTTAAGGAGTAAGCTGAACGATCCATCCACTGCTGCAGTATCTGAGGTATGAAACTGGATTATACCGATGGTTTTCTCCGGATTTGTACTATCCGGATTTGTACTATAACGATTGACTTAGTTTATTTCGTACATCACTATTGGTCACGTCTGTGCCGTAGTGCACGCAAAGCTTCTTGTAAGGTAGCATTGTCCAGCTCATATAATGGATTGAAGCGTATATTTTCGTGATGAAATTGCGAAATGACAATTTTACACCTGCAAATCCACAAATCAATACCATGCTCTTTTTCTCCGCTTGCACATGAGAATTGTAACACAATAATAACTTCGGCACATATTTAATGGAAATTATACGTACTCATATGTGCATTTATTCCTTGCGTGTTTATAGAGATTTTTGGGGGTGGATTGATCTCATTGTGGTTTTGAAATTAACCGTTTTTGTTGTTGAACTTTCCTTATTCTGAATACACTTATAAACCGTACGTTGGGTCCTGTTCGGATACAGTGACACAGTATCGCGCAATAGTAGTAGTTTTTTTAAAAAAATGAAATCACACTTTCATTCTATTTCATATCGTGTAGACACATAATATAATTGGACAAAGCTCGGAAACTGGCACTGGATTTGAGACCTCTACCATCAGTAGTGCGCAGAGTGGTGCAACCGGTTCCACCACACGTGCTATGGGTGTGAGAGACTATCGTATAGGACAGCCAAACGAAAGGAGTGTGAAGAGTACGCATTCAGCCGAATCTGTGCTCACTACCAGCTCTACGATTGAGCAACAAAGGGCTGACCTGGCGTTATTAAAGGAAAGATTAGCAAGGGCAAAGGGATAAATGTCAATTGTTGTGTTACTTATAGGAATGGACAAATGACGTCAGCCATATTCTAGTACGCAAAATAACGAACTAAACGGAATGTGTGGATTATACCAGTATATACTCAAACGAAAGTGACACTTGAATATAAATAAACACAAGTCCATCACACAATACATCAGCAAGTAATAAAGTCGTAAATATTGTTGTCATCTTTTATAATTGATACTATTACTCCTTTTGCTGTTGCTAAGGTTAATACGGTAGCTAGATATGGAGGACAACGTACACAAGCTAAAGGAATAGTGATTGCAAGCTGAAAACCATTCCAACACAAGTTAGCAGATGAAGTGATATCAAACCATACAACGCGCAATCGTTTGCAAGAACAATAGAAATAAGTGTATTTATGTACAAAGTTTCGCTTTTTCAACAACGAAAAACGAGGGGACAAGAACTGAACTGTATTCACCGATAGACTGCAGCGAAAATGGCAAATTACAACCATTTTCTTCATAAGACCTTTGTACTTGAACACTTTAGCACCTTACCTCATGTACAGTGCTGGTCAAGGGTCAGCGCGATCTAGTGATAATTATGTATTTGCATATCGGTGTATTAAATATACGTAGCTATTAGTTTACTTTCCGGAGCATTATCCTTGGACGAATCATTCAAGCAAATGACAAGATCCTAGAATCTATGGATGGCAACTGCAAGTGTTTGACTAAGAATATTGGTAGAATTAATTGTCTGTACGGTTGCGTTCGCATCCACGTATAAAGATATACATATATGTATTTACTTTACATTCGCAATAAATAGACTTACGCCTGAGCTGCAGATTCAGCATTGAGTGTTCACCTCCCAACTCTTTGCGAACTAGATGATTCTTACATTTCTCTGTGGTAAATGTTGTTGATTTATCAAATAATTTGAATTATCCGCATACTACGATGATTGCGAGGCATACAACAATGCATTATTGAATTAAAAGTTCTCAAGTTGTCCACTATTTTACTGACGTTCAGAGGTTTAACAACTGAACAGTTCTAGAACGGTTGGGCAGGGATGACAAAAACTGTAATTAAAATGTGGTGCTTGGTGGTTTTTTCTATGACGGAAAGTTGATCAATTTCTTATTCCAGTGATATATGAATGTTTTCATGCAGCATTGAACGCTGGCAAAGTGGAGCTTCTACTAAAATGAATATCAAACAAAAATATTTTGACATATGGATCGAAATTTTACTTGCTTCCAGCACAGTTTACTCTCCAACTTATAAATCTTTCAGACTTTGTGCATGGAGAAATGCACCGGGCGAATTAGCGCAATTACAACAGTACACTCTAGCCGAATTTTATGTCATATTATTGCATTTGCATCGTTCATTACGATCAACCAATTTTTAGTACTTAATTGCCACCTTGAGTTACCGTATCCGATATTTTGGAAATCCTCTTGGCCTTTGAAGCTTGCTTTCCAAGCCGCCTGTTCAGCCGTTCCAAAAGTAAAGTACATTCATTTTCCTGTGCTAGTTTTGCAACAGCTAACCATTGCTCCTTTTCCTCAAGTGTTACGATTACCTGAAAGTGGTCAAAACAATATACAGCCAGGTCTTCTACACCTTTCACGTAGTGCGTGGATAATCGTTCGCATAACTGCAGCATATAACTTCCTTTGGAGTTCTCAGCATTAATATCGTTGGGATCTAGAATAAACATTTTGATTATGTCTTTCTGCGTCGACAAATTCACCTTCTTGTAAATACTCGTCTGGCAGAGTAGAGCGCTGCCTAGGGGACTTATCTGTATTTTTTGAAATAGGAATTAGAGATACTTACGGTGTCTGCTTTTGTGTCCTACTACCTTGACAATTCAAAAACACTTTTACAGCAGATTAATACAAAGAAAACTTATACTATTACTATCAACTTTCACCAAGTTTCTTTTTGATAATCATGAAAGAATGCATCCCTTGGCACCCGTAAATACATAGAAGAAGCAAATATAAATACAATGTACATATTATCCGAAGTGTAGATACCAGATTTTCCATCAATACTGGACAATAGGCATGAGGTCACTTGTGTGACAGAGTAGATACATTCATACAAGCTCCACATACAGAAATTTGAGCAGTTTCTTTCATTTTATCCTTTTTCCTTTTGGTAGATATGTCGGATCGTGGATCTGCCCCCTTCTCCATCAGGAATGCGCACATCTCGAGCTGTCCCCACTCTGCTGCGAGATGTAACGCAGTCGAACCCTGCATTCAACATATTATAAGTGGAATGGAACGTATAATACATGGTGATTTAGGAGCGATATAAAAGTTGTTTATACTTTTGTTTATGTGCACTAGGAGTTTTATTGTTTACTCATGTTATAACACGGATTGACGAACGAAAAAGTAACCCCTACCTTTGCATCATAAGAAACGCTATTGATATTCTTCACCAACCATGGTCTCAATGCAAAGTGACGTTTGATCCAAGCCACACTACCACTGCGAACAGCTTGGTCTTTTAGCAACATACCCTTTTTCACCATACTTGAAACATACACGACGAGCAATGTATAGCGTGCGAGTTGAGGTGTCGGTTTGAAGTCGATTTATGTGATTGTTGTGTGCACACATAACGTGTACAGTATGCAAGTGCAAGTACGACACTCTGCGTCGTTCATGGTGGATGACAGGAGGGTTGGGAGAAAGGAGAGAGGAGAGAGGGTAGAGAGGGAAGAAGAGATGAGGGATAGTGGTAAGTTATGTGTTTTTCTTCTTTTCTGAAGTTGCGAAATGTAGTGACAAGGGGACTGATTTGAACCGATAAGAGAGAATGACATTTTACTGGCTTTCGTAAATTTGTTCTAAAATTAGATTATGCCATAGACCGTCTAGACATTTTTCCATAGAATATATTTTTGCTCCCACGATTTGTCCATCTGAATTCCTCTTTAATTGTATATTACCTTTTGGCGGCTAAAGTTAAATACCATCCAATCGCATTCGCTACGTGTTTCCCGCCAAGGCATTTTCAAATCGGTAAACCCGTACTCGTATGAGTATAACCGTATATCTATACGAATTTCGTCCGAAGAAATGGGGAGAAATACGTATTATACATAAGCGAAAACGTACCACCTTCCTAAGATGAAGTACGTATTGTATTGACCGTTGACTCCACAGAATAGTCCAATAGAAAAGGTAATAGGTAAGGGCGGGAACAAAAAACCAATGGTAAGGCTCTAATTACCATTTATTTTTGGCGATTGAGCGCTCCCCCAACCCACTGACGCCATCGCCATATCATTGCCGTCTCCCCTGCCGCCCACCCAACTACGACCACTGACTCCCGTAGTCGGATCAATGCTTATGTACACACACACACATCGGCACATACATATGTATACAAACATACATATACATACATATACATAATACACACACACACACACACACGCACACACACACACACACACACACACACACACACACACACACACACACACACACACACACACACACACACACACACACACACACACACACACACACACACACACACA
>JAWQFL010000005.1:527082-560879 GCA_033442365.1 Creolimax fragrantissima
CACACTCACACTCACACTCACACTCATACACACACTCTCTCTGCATCCGTCTCTACTTCCGTCTCTGTCACACTTGGTTGCAACGTACATATCAATCGGTTTTGATCTAAACCTTAAACCCTTCGTTTTCTTCCTTTCTACCTCATTATATGGATTACTACTCGTGTTGACACGCTTTTCTGTACGTGTACATTTCGAACCCCGTACTTACTAGTACACAGTCATTGTGTGCAACGCCCAATCCGTACCTGAGTGTGTAAGCATCGTCTTCAGAACGTACGAACTACGTTCTCCCACACCACGTGTACTCGTACATATCCACGCTCTGGGTCGCTCCAAAGACAAACTTCTTGTGTATCATAGGAGATGTAGTACATAGATTGCTTCTCCATTTGATCTATTACATCAGAAAACCTTTAGAGCTTACCAGCAGTGCCACCGAAATTATAAACAATCGTTCATTCACAAGTACAGAAGTACCTACAAACAATGACATCACACGGTGAACCTCTTTCGTTTCCACCAATCCCTACTCTTGTATGCAAGAAAGGACAGGCCGCGATTGTAAACTATGACACCTTCCGGTATGTTTTGTTCGTAAGATGAAATGAGAGAGTGCTGACTTCTTGTCCTACGTTCCCAAGTAAAGCTTCAATTTTATACCAAGTAACATTTGTATATATAATTTTTAGCTCTCTCTTTTGTCAACTACGAGAAGATACCTTCTTGCTTGAAATAAATATTACCACTGATTGAAAATTTCCAAATAAAGCTCAATATTTTATATGTCTTACATTGCTTCTCACGTTCAACAGCACTCCGGTGAAATGTAATTCGAATTCTCAAAAAACCATGATTGAAGTTATTGGCGCAGTCACTCTGAGTATTGACCCGAAGAAGAAGGCTGCTTTAGAAGCACGGATGCGTCGTGATGGACAGGTGCGTATATTTGTGTTGCTACTTATATGTTGACGATTTAAAGTTTCAGTAGTCCAAGAATATCAACTATGTTTAACTGATAGAATACACGATTGCCAATCAATTTCTAATGCTCACGCAGGGTGTGTCATCAGACAGCTTTACCCCGATAAACGGGCATCTCTCTGATTCCAATGTGTCTGCCTCGAATGCCTCTGGCTCTCTCTGCGTTGGGATTTCCCCTTCTCCTTCCATGAATGCCACACGCACGTCTATTCCACATGTAGCGGAATCGTCACACCACACTGATTGCACAATACCTGAAGCAAATCATCCCATTCAAAGTCAAAATCAACAGACAGAACTTCACCAGCAACAGGATTGTAGCCACAGGCCAACACTGGGTGGGACACATTCCACGCCAACAACTACGACGTCCTTGGACAAACATATCACAGAACCGACAGGTACTTTTACGACATCGCAACATGGCTATATTAGTTGTCAGAACAAAAGATCAAAACACTCCAGATATCTTAATAGCGAACAAATCGAACTGTGCTATTTAGTACAACAACTCTCAATTCCTCTTTTTCACTTATCTGTTTTGCATATCCTTACAGGATCTGTGCCACATGATGAGACCACCACCAATGCATCTGAGAGTATCAATGGTAATACTGCTGTAGATCAACGTGTGAGTTCGAACGCGAGTATTAACATGAACAGCGACAGAAATTCGTTCAATAGTCGTAGCAAAAGCCTCGTTGGTGCCCAGAGTAGGACGCTGACCGTGAAGAGAACAGACGCCAATAGTAATAGTGTCGGTGCTGATGTGCGCGAAGATGCAGATGCAGTTGTGATTGGAATGAAAAGGGTTAACTCTATGGTTAGGAGTAATGGAGTGTCTAGTTGTGCTGACGGAAAGAAATCACGTATTGATGACGCTAGTAGTAATTCTGGACACAGTCATCTTACGTTCCGTGATGGTATGCTCTTACTAAGTTTACTGTAGTTACGTTGCATTGCCAGTTTATTTTTGTGTATCGGTACGTAAGATTGTCCATCATGTATATTTTTCAAATTGCATGTATTCTATAAGCGTCTTAATGCTAATCGGGGTTGTGCAGAAAATATGTTGGAATGCACCATTCGCAACGCTACGCCCATCACTGCCTTGAAAGTCGTTGAATTTACTAAATTCCATTTCAAGTATACTTATATTTTTGTTTGCTGGCGGAATTTGGACAGTATATCCTGGTGCAAGTATTATAACATCCCTGTATATTTTTATTTTTGTTTTTCCTACACTTGTTTCTGACACATACTTATTTCGGTATTTCATTCGTTTTCCGCAGGTGCTAAACGTGCACTGAAAGAACTGGCCGGTGGAAAGAAGTCATCTCCTGCAAAGTCGCAAAGTAAAACAATCAAAAGCTATTTCGCCCCCGTAACGCCCTCAACACCCAAACATGCCTCCAGTATGTAAGACTTTTTAGCGTTGTGGCAAGTAATCTATACACAGACAAGTGCATAGTTATATGTATGTGTATGCTTCTTTTACTCGTATTTCCCAAGTTGACACAACAAATGAATGCACTTGTGATTGACCCATTTCCCCTTTGTGCTTGTTAAATTTAAAGTAGAAATGAATGGACACTTGTGAAGAACACTAACACTAATGTTCGAGTACAAGAACTTATTAAATATGCATTACATCTCATATTCCAGTGGTGTATTATTCTTATTATTAATTTGTGTTTGTGCAATTCCTCACTCGTTCAACTCTCGTACTTGCCTCGTACAGTCCTGGGTAGAACTGTACCATTGGGAAGACGGCACACGCCTCTTAGACCGCATACGCAGAATGAGATACATAAAAGCACGGAGAAAATAATGCAACAACAGAGCCTCCACCATCCAAGTCACAGCCAGCACTCGGAAATATCAAATCTTCGCCAACAATTGCACATACAACCGGCACAAAATAATCAGCGTAATGTCGATACCACACCCAGCCGTCCGCTAAGCTTCTTGCAGAAGCAACCAACCACACAATCACTTTCTCTACCGACACCTACAAAAACGCCCACAAACACACCCACTCACGGCTTGGATGAGAATGCGGGCGATTTGAGGGGAACGGTACACAAGTTGAAGCGTGAGCTACAACACTACACATACGTTCAAAAGGTATTGTGCCTAATTGTGGCGGGAGAAATTTAACTATTAACTCAGTGATTTCTACAAGCATCCACAAATTGCTGCTAAGCTGATTGTTTATACCCCATGCAGAATCTCATAGATTGTTTATACCCCATGCAGAATCTCATAGATTGTGGTGAAAGAATGCGGGCCGAGAATACCGTCTTAACCTCCAGGTTTGACAAATCAAGTATGTCCGATCGTTTGTGTGTGCATGCGTGCGGAATAGTTGGTCCTTGTCTCTATCCTATGTAGGACAAGTATATACGTGTGTATATACGTGTGTATATCGTATGTTTACGTAATGCATTTCATGTTAAGTTTTGTTATATGTATCCATGTACTCGTGCAAGAGATATCGGTGAATGAGTTGTAATTTAAAATCTCGAAGTGATCAACACTAGTATATGTGCATGTCAGCACTGACATGTATGCCCCTTTCTTTCGTTTAATACGCAGAACGAATCTTGATAAAGATGTTGAGAGAGGATACCAAGAATAAGAGGAAACAAATACGGGACTCCACAGAAGCTAACAGTCGACGTGTGGGTTGTTTCCAGTTGAGGAGAAAAGGTCATGACTTTGTGGAAACATGGGTGGACGGTAGTGGAATGCGTGACATTCATAAACGTGTTGAAGAGATTAAACGTATGCGGGAAGCCATCGATGTAGAAAGACGCAAGTTAGCAACAAATAATGGTGGTAAGCGATTGGACCAAAGCTTCGAGAATGAGAACGAAAACGACGAAAATGTGGGTGTGGATGAGAACGTCCACGTTAATATGGTGAATGTAGGTATAACTGATGTATGCGATGATAAAGAAGTTCTCGTAGGTGGACTTTCTCCTCTTTCGCAACTGAACAATCGCCGTTATGACGACGAGGCACGCCAAGATAATGAAGCACGGAATAGGAATGGATGTGCTAGTGGCGGTCTGGGCGGGCATATTTGGTCCCAACAAGAGATACTTCGGATACGTTTGTACAACCTTAAGAAGCAAGAAACTGAGTTGATGAACGAACGTTCACGTTTAGACCGGGAGCGTAACCTTCACATCCGTCAGCTCAAACGTATACGAGATGAAGATAAGTCCGTATTCAGTACATGTCCAGTTGTACATGATAGATACCTCTTGCTTGAATTGTTGGGCAAAGGAGGCTTCAGCGAAGTGTTTAAAAGTTTTGATTTGTTAGAAATGCGGTATGTTGCCTGTAAGATACACTCCCTTAACGCACAATGGACTGAGGAAAAGAAGGCCAACTACACCAAACATGCATGTCGGGAATATAATATTCACAAATCACTTCAACACCCGAATATTGTGGGTTTGTTGGATGTGTTTGAGATATCTGGTGACGCATTTTGCACAGTACTTGAGTATTGTGAAGGGAGTGATCTTGACTTTTTGCTCAAACAGCAAACTATTCTTTCAGAGAGAGAGGCTAAGTCTATAATCGTGCAGGTGTTTGATGCTTTGAAGTATCTGAGCGAACTTGACCCGAAAGTTATTCACTACGACCTCAAGCCTGCCAACCTGCTCTACTGTGATGGAGTGGTGAAAATTACAGATTTTGGACTGTCAAAAGGTATTTTTTATATATTGCATGTTTGTAGTTCCCTGACGTGATTGTATATTGCCAGCTTGTAAACATACACATATCATAAAGCTGACAGTACATTCCGCACAGACATCTAACACAATAAATACATACGCACATAAAGAGACTATAATATAAATACAATTGTAAGCACAGATTCCAAATCACAAATGAAAATTTCCTACAAACATATACAGTGATGGAGGAACGTATTGTGGACGAGAGCGAAATGGAGTTAACGTCACAAGGGGCTGGGACGTATTGGTACCTTCCGCCCGAAACATTTGTCGTTGGGCATGGCAAGCCACGTATTAATTCAAAGGTAATTGATCTATCACACCAGCCAATACCTGAAAATAGTATACTAAACTGTAGTATGTGTGTTACATGAAGAAAGTCCAAAAGTCATATTCAAACAATTGTTTCTTTACCAAGTTGCTGAATAGTACACTCGTTCTTTCTCACGATTCACTCCTCAACACTAATGTTTGAATGCAATGTTTATTTTCGACATGTATAAGCGCTGACAAAGATGTATGTATTGTAATCGAGTATTGTACAGTATGTATTCGAGTACAGTACAGTACAGTACAGTAATGTATTCATTTCCGTAGCACAAATGCGTAATAGGAAAAGGTGATAGATAAATTCGCGTCATACAGTACTTTCGTCATATACCTGACATGCACTTAATTATGTTCATAAATTGGAGATAGGTCGATGTGTGGTCAGCAGGAATTATATTCTATCAGATGATCTTTGGTCGGCGTCCGTTCGGGCATGATATGTCGCAGGTATGATTATGAGGTGATCACTTCTGAAACAAACTAGTGAACACAACGCAATCACAATATATAGTTGAACTTCACAATTGTGTTTTCTTTGTGCATTTGTTGTGCTGATGTTAATAATACATTCTGGTCTGTAATATTGCGTGCAATTATTAACGTTCCTCTAATTCTACGTTGGTCCTGTTTTCAAATCTGGACAACTTCTCGTCTTCCAGCAATCTATCCTTCAACAGAGAACAATTCTTGACGCCCGCCAAGTTGAATTTCCCACAAAGCCTCAATGTTCACTAGAAACAAAGGTATATCTTCTAGCCATTGACTATATATTTATTTGTATGCACACTTATACACGCTAGTATACATTATTTGTACGCTTCCAGGAGTGTTGCACTGTTTCGTGTAGTAAGCATGCAAGTAAAGGGATTTTAAAGGTAAATTTATCGTCCGTTTCAGTTTGAATTGTTCAAAACCGCAAACTTCATTTTGCATATATACTTAGAACTTTATTCGATGGTGCCTGAAGTATGAAAAAGATGACCGTCCAGATTCTCTCCAGGTGTGGCATGCGACCTATCTGCATTCACAGTGCAAGATCAGATAATCTAATGTTACTCCTTTGCAACACATACATGTACAAAGTCGAACACAAAGCAGACGTAGATATAAGTACCCAAAATTTTAAGTCATGCGCTAAACTTCCCATAAGCACTCTACGCCAATCCGTCTGTGACGGTAGGATGAAGGAAGGCATAATCAGTATACAGTCGTTTACTTTAATGCCAAGTATGAGCCTAGTAAGGTATTTACTCATACTGCAATGAAGTCATAACAAAATAATAAATGTACATAGCAACATCTTCGACAGTGGAGAGAATCAAGACCATGTGCTAAAATGGATAACATATTTCTCGGAGGTACATGATTATTTACAATCTGATTCCTAGAAGGCTCCATGAAAATGAATTCAAGTATTACCGTCGATGAAGTTCTCTATTTGTCAAAAGCAACTTTTCTGAGAAAATGGCCACTTAAGGGCGTAGTTGTCCAAACTTCTTAGTTTCTCAACAAAGTATATTCTTGTCGTAGGGAATCTCAAACAAAAGTGTGTGCAGTTGTATTAAAAGTCTCGTATGAGAGTAATTTTTTATTGATATGGATTATATTTCTAATGTAGACAATGTGTCTTATTATACATGGTATATGTACATACGTTCCTCCGAGACCAAGGACGAATCACAAGTCGTCGACATGTGCATCTTTCATTTTAGACAACTGTTGATGTTGTGAATGTGGATACAGGCGAAAAACCTATTAATACATACCATGCATGGCGTGCATTCTGAGTTTTATACACGTATATTTTCAGGATAAACATACACATACAGCTACATAAAAAATATCTTGGATAATTACCTGGTGTACGTTTCGCTAAGACCATAGTTTATAAGCACAGGATGAACATACAAATGATCAATACATACAAGTACGTACATATGAAAACAACATAAACGCACCTGGGCTCTACTGTTTTCGAAGCAGGCCAATAAGCAGTGAATGAGAAGCCAGACTGGTAGAATGACCCGGGGTTAAAGCATTGTGTCTCTTCATACTCAATGCAGAATTGATCGTGTTTATCTGCCAGTATCAACTGCATATAGTAGGAAGAAGAGGTAAACAGTAGGCTGACCGTATGCAGACGCGGTCATTGTACATATACGTATACTTATGCTGCGCAAGTATCCACTATACTTGTACTGGATATGATGATAATGGTTTGGTGCAAAGTACTACTACATCTCTTGCACTGAAGGGCGAGAGTCGAAATAAGCACACACTACGATTATATATGAAATGTGTACGCAAGTTTTAAGGAGTTCCTCACAATGTGATCAATAAATACTGGGCGGCAATAAATTTAGAAAATGTCAAGACTAGCTAGTATGATGTCCTACTAGACTACAAAGCAGTAGCAACCGAAGAATAAACAAGAATCCCGTTAAGTCACAAACTAGTAAATTCCACAAGTTTCGTGTAACGCTTTTGTCAAACTGATTTTCTGATTAAGAAGTGAACACTATAAGTACTCACGAAATCTTAAGCACCTGCGCGCTGAACTGTGCCAGTAAAATTGATCTGTACTTACCACGTCGGGGTGCGGGTACAGTCGCATGGCGTGATCATAGCCCCAGTGTATAGGTCTAATACTGAGTGGCAGTGGGCAGAGAGATGCTTGATCCAGAAGAGTTTTAACCAGCTATATAGTGACGAGAAATTGGGTGAGTAATAGGTATGTCCGGGAAAAATTGCAAATGGTAATAAGTCTTTCAGTCCATTTGCATGTTCTCATGTCAGTAGCCAAAAGCAAGTATGGTGCCCTCTCACTCTTCAAAAATAGCAATACGTATAAATTATGTTGAACATACATGCTTGTGTACCAAGTCTGTCTCACGTGTGTCAGGGGGGATCACACAGTGGCGTTGCATTTTGGAATGTATGTCTTCTCTATAAATTACGATTTCCTGTGAGTACCATCGTATTCTGGACAGAGATATAAAGAACAACATTAGGCGTTAGTCCGTGCGTTTGTGCTCGTTTACATAACGAGGATGAATACATACCAATAAACACGAACAGACCTGCACGGATTAGTGACAAACTCGCAATTGGGTAGCTTATCGCGAATTCCGGCGGTGAGGGATGCCTGTAGCGGTGGACGAGGAAGGATATTGGCGGGCCCAGGGTCATCGGGCGACGGTACAAATATACACGGTACTTCTATTAGACTTTGATGCGCATGTATTATTTCTCCTAGTGTTGTTAAACCGTCTGTATGTACATGTGTATATGCAAGATTGTGTAATCTTAAAAACAACCCTTATGTTATCTTTCACATTTTTAGTTGACGTTGACGAGTATATATGGATACTCAAAAGTCTCACGAGTATTTGCGGGTGCATAATAAAAGGTCTATCTTATCCTATACTATATGATGTGTATCATGTATGTACGTTCATGCCCATCCTGTATACGGTTTTCACAAATTTGGTGAACAGCAAGCTCGGAGTATGAAGTAAGCATAAACACGTAACATACATAAAATAGTAACACAGATAGTTATATACCTCTTACTCTCTTGGCCTGGTCTTTCCCGTACGGTTCCTCACAAAAATCACCAATGAAGACGAATGCATCAGGCACTGCATGTGCATACCCCCTAAATAATTCCTTTAACTTCGATAAAACCGACAAATTGTCCAACCACACGTCCGACAATATCACAAACAATGTATCTTCCATCTCCTTCTCTCTTACTCCAAGCTTCTCCAGCTCTCGCCTTGGTAGTGATTGAATTATCAGTGCAAGCATTGTTAGTTGACGCTAACAAACCTACCAAACCATACATCACGAAATATTTTATGTTTGTACTTGGTATATACACATGTATTGCTTCATATGCATGAGCATACAGCTGGAGAACATGCAGACTTTTACTTCACCTATGTGCGTGACCGCCGAATAGATCGATGTCCCTAAATATTCGGCGTGTGGTTGAAGACGGTTCTGATGGGGGAAGACCAAGTACTTTGACATGGAAAATTGAATCTATGTAGTTACCTTCTGCAAGTACTATACACTGCTCAGTGAACATCCCAGTTGTAAGTTGAGCAAAATCGAGATTGACATTCACATGACCACTCATGTCTTGTAGGTGGTATCTGTACGAGAAAGTACGACTATGAGTGTTCACAATAGTCGGTACTACAACGAATATACCAACATATAACACATGTACAACGCATGCACACACAATGCTCTAACCAATCATTTGAAACTCATGGATGTCTGACACACTTTTTCACATACTATGGAATACGTACCCCCGCGGCCTACAAAACGCAAGATTTGGTGTATGGAAACACTTGAAACGAAACATGACTAGATCAAGGGACAATGTGCAAACCCGTCTACGTCATAGTAAAATTGCTCACATGACAGTGCTTTCACACTTAATGTACGAAAACAAATTAAAATAAGGAGTGCATACCTATTTTCTTCATATTGAATCAGCATGCCTAAAAGATAGACGGTATCGTTCTCTTGCTCAACACCATGACTGCCAAGTGTGTCTCGACTTTTCAAGGAATCAATTGGAATGATCTAGAAAAGTGTATATTATAATATCAAGTCATACTGGTATGAACTCCAATCAGATGTGTGTGGAGGTAGAGATATTACATACAAGATACGTGTAAGTATATATGTGTGTACGCATGAATTTGCTCGCCTCGTAGCGTGTGTGTGGTTTAATATACGTAGATGTATGTATTTGTGTCCGCAGTATGCGCGTCTGCTTGTGCGTGTGTGTGTTCCCGTCCCCACAACTTGCTCCCACGTTACGAGTAGCGAATAACACATGTCGGCTTTGTGAGTTTACATTTATGAATATTGAATGTCTATTTGTGATAAATTACTTTATGATATACTTGCGAAGAAAATCCTGTGAGGTCCAGCTTCTGATCGAGTTGATACTTTATGCTCACAAACATGCATAGATTTAAATATAGAATTACGTGCAAGGTGTATTTATATGAGAACTGATCATTGCGGATATTATTCGTCTTCTGCTGCACATGAATTGCAATGTGGAGTCCCACTTCTATTGAATACAAATTAGCACAGGATATATAATGCTAAGATACACGCATGCACCAACACTTGCGTACAGTCGTACAAATGGAAGTTGACCAAATTTGCATGTAAGAAAAACAACCATAAGATTCCTCTTATGGTATTGAACGATGGTATACATTCATGTCCAAAGGTAAATAGAACTTATGAGAACACCTGCAAGTATGTGGCGTCATCTCCAGCGGCATCTGCTGTCACGATAACTGGTTTCATGAAGTGTGGGTTTCGACTAAGCCGTTGCTGTATGATTTGGTATCTGTCTTTGAACATGGCAGCCTTTGCCTCCCCATCAGGATATAGATTTTTGTTCTTGCTCGTTCTACGTATGCATTACACACAAAATTTCTTTCTCAGTGCTAATTGTTACGCAAAACGTATATGTACATTGAGTCTGAATATAAACATATACGCATATACAATCCAGTATACGAAAGTATAGTCAAATGTATGTATATACGTGCACATGAATGTGCACACATTATCAAAATGCATTGTAGTTAATATGCTTGAATAATGTATACGTATCTGTGCCACTACAACATATACACATGAAAGTCTTCTGTGTCGACCATATGCCATTGTTGGGATCTCTATAATTATTTCGTGAGAAAGAACACGTACATCATGATTTTCATCGATCGTGCTTCTCTCTTACAAAGTACGTTAAACAACAATTAGAGTACACAGACACACAAACACAGATCTATATAAACACAAACATGCACGTAAACTGCATATCCATTAACCAAAATACTCTAAGAATACGGAAACATACTCCAGGAATCCTTTCCTGTCTGGATCGTATGCCATTTTCGGGATTGCAAACACGTCAATAATCTCTAGTGGCAGACTTTGTACCACACCATCATCATCAGTTGTGTCTAAATCTCGTAGTACACTGGCAACGGCCTCTTTTATTACGTCAATGTTCACTACATTTGAATGTACTTTGTAGATGTGGTGCAGGAGGGGTATTTGGTGTAAGTAAATACTGCATATGAGTGAGACAGGAAGGTAGACAATTGCTATGTTCATGTTGATGCGTTTTTGTAGTACGACGTAAAGAACAACAAAGAGGTAAAATCAGGGTTCCAGCTTCCTAAACTTTACCATTGATAGTTCACATTTCGTGTATACAACAAAAACGTACAATTGCTCAAGAGGAACTATATTAAAATTATACATACGGACACACAAACTTGTAACAAATTCAAAAACTATCGCGCTCATAAAGTTTGAACAAAGTACGTACATTCATCCCGGTCGACAGATTCAATAATTTTCTGTAGAGGTACTGATAATTCGTTTAGATCGACCTGGAGAAAACAATCGTCATTCAATAACATTAACAATTTTGAACTTATAAATATACTAAATTTAAACGTGCACTTCAAAAGAAACAGTACGCTAAGAATTACTCAATATATGAATGTACGCAATACCAACAATAGTGTGAAGCCTGCATTTGGCTATACAAATTTGACGACATATGCACATATACATGCGATTTGGAATATTCAAAAATTAAATAATATCACATTTGGTTGCCATCCCTTCGCTGTGTAATGCAAACGGATATATCTATCTCTGTACGTTAAAGGAAACATGAAATACATCCGTTGCACACGTGACATACTCCCATACATCAAAACACGCCTAGAATAAAAATGTACCTCTGATAAAGACCCTTCTAGGTAGTGGGAGGCGTCCACGTGAAGGTGGAGACCCTTCCTCTTGAATGCCTGGTATACCTGTTGAGACAGCGTCTTCACCATTGTGCTGGGCAACTATCTCTATATATATGCGCGTTGGTGTTTGTGGGTCTTTGGGTGCGTCCGTTAGTGCAAGATCCCCTTCGCTTACGTTTATATTAAGTACAGGTGTATAAATATAGTTCGTATGTTGATAAGTTAGATCGGATGTAGCTTTTACGATTGACTCACACAGACTAACTAGCAAATATGAATGCTTCTAAAATCGAACCACTACAGAAATGACAAAAGGAAAAATAACAGAATCGATACAATTGCGGTACGGGTGATCCTGCATATATACATATATCTAAAGATGCATAAGGGTACGTATAGAACTATTCGCGTGTACACGCGTGTATGCATATGAGGATGTACGAGTGCTTTATTTTAAGTTTATGTACATGTCCGACGCGAGTGTGTGTTGTGTGCGTGATGATTGATGCAAATTTGCGCGCGGTTTTTAGACCAGGTGATTTAAAAACCTAGTTTTCTTCTCCAAAGAATATAAAACACCGTCTGCTGAAGATGCCGATAGACAAAAACCATGGTTAAAAAACTTAGTTTGAACCGTATATAACATGAAAAATGAACAGATTATTACAGCTCTCATATATATATACATGAGCACTTATGAGCGGGCATGCCATAACAAAGCATTCGTCTACGCTTACACACGAGCTTAACTAAATACATAAGCATCGGCATTTTTGCTTATCTACGCACAGTCGACATATAACAGGGATAGGAGAATCTATCTCAGAGTTTTACATCTTCCAAGAATCCTTACACAACGACAATAATTGACAACGTATAGTAGGCTAGTGTACAGTATTCCACAATTTACACAATGGAGCGTATATTTTATACTTTAGTGCCCATACTTTCATTCGTTCTACTTTTACCTCGAGAATATAACCCTGCAGACGGAAAGAGTACGCAGTACCCACCACTGGTTCTTACTGGTTCGAATCAAACTACCATGAGGAGAGCTATGTGCATTGTGACAATATTGTTGTCATTTGTTGTTTCCCACAATGAACACAGTCATCGAATCATATGTCCGACAGCACCGGGTTTCAATGCAACAGAGGACTGCTTGCGTTTCGTTGGGTGGTTCACATTCACTTCATACACACGCTGGAGTTTTCTCTTAATCGGAGTGAGTCTATTCCTAGCTGAGTGGGGACCGAGCAACAAGTCCCATTCACTAGAAAAGGGATATCTAGTCTTATCCCAGATTGCCTGTGCCAACGCTTTGATGGTAACCTTTGTCAGTTATACCGTGCTAGTTCCACTAGCTCTGCTACATCCTGATAATCCTGCAAGCCCAATTGTATTAAGCTTTTCGGGACATATTATGCATATAGCGAATAGCGTGATGTGTGTACTCGAGTGGCGTTTTCTGCATGAGATCCCGTTTGTAGCCGACAGTGCCTTTCACATCACTATGCCAACGGCCCCTGGTACTCTTTTGCATACAACCATATCCAACAGTCTCAGACAGAAACTTTATTTTGACACCACGTACTTAATTTTCGAGCTTCTTTTGTATCATAACTTTGGAATCATACATTACCCATTTCTTGACCCGACGTACGAGTCCACCATCTTCTCTCTCCCTGTTCTGATCGTTATTTCGATGATTCTATGGGCTGTGTGCAGGAGAGTCATGTTAAGGTTACTTTCTTCTAAATCAAATGGGAATACGAAAGTAGAATAATTGTTATAGGTACATGTAATATACTGCGTGTACTTAAAATTAAGCAATCGTCCTGAGGTTTGAGTGACCAAACTGTCCCTGAAATTGTGTCAGCGTGTTGACAATGTACACATGTATGATATAAAAAAAACCTGACCACAACCTCGCTGCGGAATCTCGTCGCTGATAACTGTAACTTGAGCAGCCCAATAACAATATCAGCACTGTACGATATCATGGGTATCTCACAAATAGGTTCAAACCTCACTTCACTATAATAAGTAAAGTTCACCACCGTTCATATAAATACAACATTGTTATGCAGAAGTCTTACCACACAACCACGCATTCGATTTCAGATGAACGCACAATGTACATAATTATTGAAAATAGGATTACGATATGTACACCACTGCTATCCATACACTGATAGGTGGAGCTCTCCAAGAAACAATTAGTATCTAGCAAGTACTGCATTTTTTCGTATACGAGCACACTCGTGCACGCGAAACAATTGCTACATACGAGCATACGCACATTTACTACTTGTTCATGAGTTATGGCATTTAATTCATCTAGTAGAGAAAATCTAATATATTATTCGAGCCCAAATCGGCGTTTAATGAGGTCTGCAAATACAGCCTGGCGAGCTCTTTTCTCTCTTTCTGAGGGCCTGAAATATTTGAGATAGCCATCCCATGGCACTGACGTGAGTCCTGCTTGAGCGCAAATCATTTCTTTCACTCTAATTACATGTCGGAGGTGGAGGGATTATGATTATGAGGGAGTCGATATTGGGATTCGGTAATAAACGCCACAAAGCCTTACTATGAGCTACATATGTACATATGATACAACACTCCAAACTCGTCCACTGCATATGACTAGCCATCGAGAATATAAACATAAATATTTCAACATACATTGTAATAAAATAGAACATTGCTATATATCATATCCAACTTTCATTTAAACGTACGCGCGTTTATACAATAGAGAAGTATTCTAAATCCAATCCAAATATGTATACAAACGGACACAGAGAATGTATATACCTGCTTGCAAATTCAATACTCGTCTCATTTGGGCGTTTCGTCTGTGGTTCTAGATACCACACATCGGCCACCACACACCAACTGGTCCACAGGCGAAAGCAGTAGCGAGGGAATGAATGAAGTTTAGAATTCCAGAAGGCATCTCCAAACAAGCGATTGTACTTGATTGCCACAGGTATGATGGTAGCATCCAAGTCAAAAGCACCGCGCTTGAACATCACCGCGAACTCGTTGTTTACGCACGTTCCTTCATATGACGAGAGAGAGCACGTCAGAGTATGAGTAAGAGTGCGAGTTAGTGAATGAACAGGTACGCAATTGACTATATTTTAGTGTGGTAAAGTGTTGAGTGACTAGCCATACGATTGTACATCTACTCATTCTATAATATATGTTTGAGATTTAGCGTACTGGAACATACTTTGCCACTGCATTCTTGCACAAATTGAGCGGGGGGGATTTACAACTTTCTGTAAAACAATTGCGTACTCATGAACTGTTCCCGGTCATTTTATATTTTATATTCCTGACAATATGCCCAAGGAGATGCGTGTAATTTGTATTTATATACACTTTTAATGGAAGTAAGTTTAATATGATAGACAATTTTACCTTCAGGAAACAAAAGTAACGGGGGGGATTCTGGATCCATAATATGTTCTTTAATTCTACGAGACATTGATCCACGATCTTTGTTATCCAGTCTGTTTTATGAGTGAGTAAGGAAATTTACTAATGTGTAATACATATTCATGTTCGACATGTAAGCACCTGACAGAAACTATAGAGTTATCTATTATTGTTAGAAAAGATATAACGCTGCGATATGTTACAACCAACATTCCTCTCCAGAATACGTGAAACTCACTTGACCAATCAAGTAAAACAAATCACTTAATACAAAATAGGGAGTGGATTACAAAATATACGTAAAATTCAACATAGGCGTACAAAACAATGATTTACAAACCTGTCAAACCATAAGTTGTTCATACAATTAAGCACATGTTTCTGAAAGAATCCTAAAGTGCCTCCGTGCTCTTGCCCAATTAGAGAGACAATGCGATCATTGAGAAGTAGTATAATATCCAATACAGTGCTGTGATTCGCCACGATTATCTTAAGTTGTATACAATGTGCCATATCATAGGTGGGATAAAATACATGTGTCGCGATTAACACTGTTCCTTTTGCTTTTGTGCGCACATGTGCGTGCGTGCGTGATATGTATGTCTGCATTCTTATTAATATAAATGGTAGGCTAAGAGTGATACTCAGTAATAAAAACACGGCGTATTCTCTACTTTGATGTACTCTACAATTCGCAAACATACCTACACAAACGTGTAAACGTCACGTACCAAACCCTCACGCACATGCGTGCACTTGTACATACGCAGAAAATAGATATAGACTTATACTGGTAAGTGGGCTAGTGTCACTATGAAGTAAAAAGAGAAATGTACTTTGTTTGTATTGATGCCTCCGATCAAACATATATAAGTCTAAATGAAGAATATATACAAAGCCAACGATATATACCTGGTTAGCGCCAGGAGCAGGGCAAGCGCCATGGTACTTTACCACACCTGACCAACTGGCTACCCAACACTCTGCCAAGAGACGAAGGCATTTTCTTTGCACCTCAGTTCTACTTTTTGCATATTTGTTTGGTATCAGAAGGGTAAACGCATAACCCACGAAGTACAGTAGAATACCGAGAACGACCGCAATCAACCTTAGCGGCAAAAGGAGAACATACCGTACGAATACACCTATGCATATTACATGAATTGTGTGTTGAGGAGAGGAGCACATGCAGTGTACATATTAGTATTGTTCTACATATTTTTCGTACCGGGTGTAGAGAGCGATAGACTATCGCGTCCAACAAGATAGAAATTACAGGTCAAACTTCATGAACGTACCTCCAGTGCGAGAAGTCAATAGATACAATTTTTACCTATGTCTACACTAACGATGCTTTGAGCACTAGCAAGGTAAACACGTCCAAGTACCACGTAACAACCCGAATAAATACGTAAGTGCCCATACTGACATTCACTGTATAGACAGCAAGAGCGCTACTTGATCCAAGGCTTCCTGGGTTCCTTATATTGCATGGCGTATGTTTGGTTTGTATATATGTACAAGCACGTTTTCATGCATACACAAACGTGCACTACATCCAAAATATAGACACATATACGTACAAACGACACGCAATATACTTCCTTAAGACATCAATTACACAGGCGTCCATTCAAATAAATTTGGCAAGAACGTGAAATAATCAGAAGCACACACAGAAATACATATATCGCATGCAGCCTCATGCAAAGATTGGCTTACCGACAATATATATAGGAAAAAGATATAAATTCCAATTCCACGGTTCCCTAGGCATACATTCAAAACATATGGTGAAGTTGTCTTGTACTATGCTCTCCATTGCCGCCTATAAGAGTGGAAATTGCATAGTCAATATTTATATATTCAGCCATACAGGTATATATGTGTGTACTTGTGAGTGATTGTGTGTATATAGATGGATGGATGCGTGGCATTGTACACGATTATCGTCAACTTGATTGTATAGAGCTATTGCGTGTTATAATATCTACATGTATGTGTGCGAACAAACACGAGAACGTGCAAGAGAATGTGTGAATGTATAATTGTGTGGTGCTGCGGGAGCACATACTGTCATAAAGGGTGAGAAGTCCAAGAATCCAAACACTGTTGTTTTCTCGTACGAAGGGTGCTGTTCCAGCATAATCTGAAAAACATTCCATAAAACGGGCAAGGTGTACGAAAAATTTGTGTTACAATATGTTGAGTTTATTATGTACTCGCGTATGTACGAATGGTGCATTCCTTTGTGTGGATATGTTGACAACATTCTCTATGGGCTAATGCAACGTATATGGATATTTATATACGATTATAATAAGAATAACAATATATATATGTACAATATGCATGCATGCGTACGGACAGGTAAACGTACCTGTTTTCTAAAATCTTGCATTAGGACGGCATGGAAATGTTCTTGGAGTACCTCCATGTCTACTTTCAGAGATCGAAACAGTGCACCAAACCCTATGCTACCGGTTTCCACCATCGTTTTCTCAAGATCATGCGATGGGAGAGCCATGCTCGATAGCATCGGTTTCGTTAACCTACATATACATATAACATGAGATGGACAACAAGTACACAAGCACAATTATTAAATCAAATTGTCCATAAAAACAGAAAGATACCAACTAGAATGACACTTGAAATTCAGTATTATATATATACATATACTTAAGTGCATTCAGGCATGTGTGTGTACGTTTATATAGCTCTACACATTAAAATATATAAATACCTTCGCCTAGGAGCAGCATCGCCAGAAGTTTGAACACCGATAGAACGTTTATTGCCGTTCTCTGTATAAATACCTTCGTCTCTTGAAGTTTCGTCCTCGCAGTGATCATTGTCAGAATGTCCTTCTGAGTTACCCAACTCAAATAGTACGGAACTTCCTTGTCGAGAACTCTGTTCTAACTGGCCCTTATGTTTCATGTTGAATGTGTGGAGGCACTAGAGTGCGTTTCCAAGAATGGCCGATCAGCACAAAGTTTTCGTCGTTTATGTGAGTGGACACTTGAAGTGGTATATCACAACCGTGAAAACGAACTTGTGTTTATCTTGCGACTGTGTTAACGTACAAATCCACATGTAAACGCGTAACTAACTATGCATGAAGTTTGAACTGATATAGTTGTATAGGTGTGGTGGACGCAAATATTTATATATGTACGCGAGTCTGCGAAAGGAGAGAGGGTGTGGTGTGTGTGTGTTTGTGCTTGCATACATGTATGTATGTAGGTTTTTCGTTTCTATTGGTGTACATCAATTGTAACACTTACAAGCTTTAAAATGTGCATCGTACTTGAATGCTACACAAAACGTAGGTGCATGTGTATATACGTATGCAATGTATGTGTGTCATGTCTAGATATATGTGTATGTATGTGTACTGCTATTTGGTGTGTGTTATGTCTACGTATATGTGCACATGTGTGAATTGCTATTTTGTAAGCGTATGTGTCCCTCCTTTTCCATCTATGGGCGGCGCATTGTCACATGCACACGTCTACATACGTCCACTCTCGCGTGTGTGTACAACACAAGCGAACAACAAGAAATAGTACGCATCAACCGAAAATACATTTTTGCAGAAAATTAAATTCAATCAATACTCTCAGAGAGATGTGCAGACGTACCGCACTATTTGAATTGCAGTGGATGAGCATCAACGCCTAGACAAATTTACGATCATACTTCATTTTTACGTCGCGTACATACCTTCACGATGAAATGTAGCGAATTTTGCACATGGAGATAGACAGATACTCACCACACACCGTAAGCAATAAAACTATGATATCGACCACTACACATCGTTACAGTCTCACATGTACGTTTATACTCTGTACAGACGCGTGGGAAAATTCGTCTCAGGTCTAAGAATAAAGAGGTTGAACGAAGTTTGCGCGTTGGCAAATATTCACACTTATCGGAACACTAGAAAAACAGTAACTCTCGCATGTGTACGTGTACTCCAAACTATTATTGTACGTAACTGTTTATTCTAAAGCGTGACTAGAAGAATACATCATTTCCAATAACGTAACCGAAGCCACAATCCACGAACGATATCGCCATATCCTGACTCATGAACTTCATAGGATAGTGCACCAGATGGCCCTGAGTAGTGTTTAACATGGCCACGTTCTCTTCAGAGAACTTCACACCACATACATCACTATTTTTGGTTGACTTCTGTGTGGTGGATGAGAGGGATTTAGATCTACTGGACTGGACAGCTGGTGCTTGTTCTTCACGCTCTTTCCAGTGTAAGATGTACTGGTATTGCTCGAATGTTAACACTCTGTTCGAAGGAACCACTGTGTAAGGATTGACAGTTTTGCATGTAACTATTAGTATGTAAATTTTCATCTACTAATATTTAGTACTCGCATGCATGAACAACGGGACGGGAGCACTATTAAACAACAGGTACCAATGAATGGTAAAGATACCCAAGATCGCTGTATCGCTACAACGTACGTCCAAATAAAGTGCATATGCACCTAGTATAGTTAGCAACACCACTAGGAGGAGATAGATCACATCATTTACTGATCTTGACATAAAATTTCTCGTGTATACGCAAAAAATGCGAAACGAACACGTCCAGGTTGAGGTGTGGGACAGACATAACACAAAACGTCATAGTATCCAGCAATGGCAGAATTTCCAAAACATAATTATATTCGACATGGTATGTACATATATGCGTATATATGTTCAGCCATATTGATCTACAGATGTGTGCAGTGTCAACATACTAGGGAATATTTTATCATATATAGCTGTGTTCTTGCTAGCGGTAGACCTCCATAGATGTTTATATGCGAATTCACAGATGGGGTCCAATACGCTCACATCGGAATCTTCCAGTCCAAGATGTTCTCTCCATAACTGGCAGCGCAGTGCGTGTACAAACCTACAGCACATGAACGTGATAGTATGGGTGCATGAGTGGGTACATTCCTATATTATGTATACTTGTTTTTGAGTACATGCGAACACTACGTAGACAATGACATACGCATGCACAATTCACATCGTTGTTAACTCCTCACGGAAGAGTCTGTGCCTTGAATATACTAGATCAAAAATGGTACGTCAACAAGGTCGTTACTGTTATCTATCCCTGTGCAAACATTCACAACTTCAACAAAATCGTCACTGTTAATCTATCCTTATGTAAACATTCACAACTTTAAACATCCACGTTGTCACCCACACACAGATATAATACGTAAAACATAAAATACAAAACATATAATATGCAAGAAACAACACACCGTCCCGCCTGATAATCGGCACCATCCATTTTGCTCGGTATGGTTTCACGGTCACGTATCACAACAGCCACTTCAGAGTCACGAAATCCCACAAGGGATCGGTCGTTTATGTTCATCGAACCCACCACACATACATTGTCATCAGCCATCACAATTTTTGCATGTACGTAGATTTGCTCTGTGGTCAGCTGGGACCCCATTCTCGCCCATGTTCTGATAAAACGTAGGTGTGTGTCAGTGCATCAGACGACCAGTACAAACTAGTTAGTGGTTGAGTGCGTAATCGAACACTCAAGATGATGTAGGGGTATATTAAAGTCTATGTACGTAAAAGTTATGATAAAACGTAGTTGATGTGTGTCTCAGCGAATCAGACGACCAGTACAAATTAGTTAGTGCTTGAGTGCGTGAACGTATATTACAACGTAGGTGTAGATTAAGTCTAAGAATATAATTGGTATTATGGAATATATTTGCTGCATTGTTGTATGATAATAGCAATACTTGTGAGACCTATACATAGAAGCGACAAGTGCTCGAATGTCACACTCATATTCACCGTAATGACATGAAACTTATATAATCGTCCATGTTTATATCTGGGTACTCGGCGTTCAGAGCGCCAAGGATGGATCTGCGTGAGAGATGAATAGTCTGATATTGAAGCCACATAATGTGACGAACGAATGGCTCCTTCTCGAAACTGCCTTCCTGTATTGACGTGAGTGAGAATGTGAGACAGCAAGATTGTATTAGTATGAATAGTGCTTTAGCTGTCTCTCGCTATTACTGAGATAATAAATTTGGTCGCTGTGAGCAGAGTGCCGCTGTATGTGGCGTTTAATGTAAAATGTGGGGATCTCACCAACCCCGTGTACGCAAGTGTTTTATTTAAGCTTAATTGTATACGATGATTCTATAATATTGAATAGTTGCTTAGGGTTTAAGGAGATTGAATCGCAGTAAGTGGGCTAATACATATTTGCCGATATATCTGCACAGTCAAACCTGTACACGTAAATCACTTTGTAAATCACTTTTAAAGAAACAGAACAGTGTTATTCGAATTCAACTTACGTTCATACTCACACGTACACGCCAAATACGGTATATGTATAAATATCTATCAACTATCACTATTACCGGATATACAGGCATGACAATGATGACCTTAAACACTTCCTTCTGTGCAATGGCTATCCGAAGTCGGTTTAAAATTGCAACAGCCACGCCATTAACAGGACACTCGCCGTTATCCGCGTCGACACCAATATCGCCCCTTGATATAAAATATTGATTTTCTATGTATACATAGTGCTTTGCCTGTGTTATTACATCTATAATGCCGGTCTGTATAGAAGCTTCCACTCTCTCGCCCCCTGACCACTCGCACAGTGATCGAAGCAGTTGTGCCTCGACTATCGACCCTGCAAACATACCAGCAACACCGCCCACGCTCTCATCAATATTTGCGCTCGACTGCTCAAGTGCGCGTTCAAAAATCTGTTCTCGACGATGTGCAAGCGAGTTTGAAAAGTATTGTTTCTCATGATTGCTGTCAAGATTTTGTCTGTGACAGCTCGATCTTTGGCAGTTCTTGTTAGGTGTCCCTGAGCGCTTCGTTAATTGTTCGGGAGAAAAAGTAAACTTTTCCGAATAAGTTCCGGACTTACTCTGCACTCCTTTACTCGATATGAGTGCATGACCTGGAGCATCGCCGGTGGAATTCAGTGCATTATATTTATGCTCGCTGCTACAGTGATCATCACTAATAGGAGGGCTATCATGGTCGTTCAATGCATCACTTATACCTTCATTAGAATTATGCTGCACGATTGATTTTGAAATGACGGAGGGTGATGATGGGATACGACCCACTGGTTCATACGTTGTAACTGTAACGTGGGAATCTCCGTTAAGACATATATCTATTGCCGAGTTGAGGTTTGCGGATCGCGTAAATGTGGGTGTATGTAAAGAACTGGGTGTAGTTGAGCCTGAATGTGACGCTGTACGCGTAGAAGTGTTCATACTCGGTATAGCTGGTGTCAACACACCGCCAGATATGTCAGGATGAGCAATAGTATCAAGTACATTATCGGTATTGATGGCCATTGTGGCCCCATTCGTGGCATCTGCGGCGATTGCGTAGTCAGTATCAAAACTTACCCTGTGGTGTGTTTGTACATACGTATATAGATGTTAGCGAAATAATCTGTTCATTGGTGCGGTGTCTTTATGTGGTATAAAGGCATAGTTGAGAGGATAATCAAAGTGAGAGTTGTTACACTTGCGAAATTCCATCAACACGATTACTCGTCACAACTTCACAACACCAGCAAGGCGCACACACATATATATTCGAAATGTTTCCAGAGCAACACTATTTTATGCCATGCACGAGTAAATGTACACACACACCTTTGTAACCCAGCATTGAGCATGTGCTTCGATTGTGGCTGGCCAATCACCAACCTGGAGACTATTTCATCATTTCCTTCCGAAAACGTCACTTCTCCATCTCCTACGTTTTGGAACGTATGTGAAGAAAGTATGGACAAGGGGGGTTCGGTCTGGTTGGTGGCACCATGGGATTCCACAAACAAATCCGGCAGTAAGATTGGATATGAAATATCACATCCCATAACCTCTTTGTGGTGATTCCATCGCTGTGAAAAGTGTACTGCTAGGTCACGTACTACCTCACCAGTTACACTCACCTGTTCGTAAGTGTAATCGTATGTTACACGTATATGTATGAACGTATGAGCAGTGAGTGACTGGAGGAATGATTTATTGGTAAAAACACATGGATTGGTGACAGAGCTTCGAAGTTCAATATGAAAAGATACATGGCAACAATTACTCTTCATAACATAATAGTAATCAGAGTATACAAGTCAAGAACAACAAAAGTCGTAAATTCACAAATAAATTGATACTCATAATGTGTTAGTAACGTAAAACCAATTCGTGCATGTTTGCAATCTAAGGAAGATATTCGAACCAGGAAACCATGGCCCTGGCTATGGTAACGCGGTGAAATATACTTTCACAACGGCATAAATACTGGAGCATATACCTGTTTAACATTACGAAAATCAAATTATGAATTCCTTACTTGTATATCATGCCAAGGCATACGAGGTGTTGTTACACGATCCACAAGATCATCAAATGGCCGATTTACATCTTGCAGTCCACAAATACCTGGGTTATAATAGTCTTTACCAGGCCAAGTACATTGCAAATGACAGTCATCACGGAGTAGATGCGACGACGTATCATAGCTGTGTTTACATGGGCCATGCAAAAAATACTCAATACGGTGCTATTTTTATGAAAACAATACACTGTATTCTCATACGTGAATGAGTAGACTCGATCATGTCTATACGGCGATGAGATTTGGAACATTGCCCAAACACATTCTACAATTGGACGAACGAGAAACACTATTGAGTGTGCACATATTCATTTTTACCAAATACATACACACGTTGACGTAAGCACGTATATGTTACTGCTCAAACATAGTGCAGCACGATATTATACATGAACATACCAGAATACATTATACAAATCGGTCTAGCGCATACTTTCTTACCGTCCAAATCCAAGGTCAAACCCGCCTAAGAAAGCAACTTCACGATCAACTATGACAATTTTATCATGATGTGCCCATTTGATTGGACCAAGAGCGCCTAAATATGATATTTTCCAGTGAGCCCGTGGGTGTCATGAATAATACGTTTGTACATGTACGTATGGCACTAGCTGTACGTCGAACTCATACGAATGCTAGCATTACATGCTGATATATGCCAGTTTAATGTGTTGTGTACTCAATGCGACCAATGCACGTGATGGCTTCATGTTCTTACGAGCACATTAGATGTTGCTTAGACGTGTGAAAACATATTTTGCTCAATGCATGTCCGAAGATCTCTAATTGCCACGCTTACCCACAATCCCAAATACTTCTCTCTCCTTCTCACTCTCATTTGCTCGGCACAAATCTACTCATCAAAAACATACATACAGATACAACCTTACAACCATTTATACATATATGTACCAGGGTGTGTGATAACTTTGATGTTAGGGTGAAGGGCCTCCAATTTCTGCTTTGCATGACCATTTGCAAACTTGAACGCTAACTTTGTTTCATTCCAAGCCAACACCATCACCATAATGCCGTTCTCGGCTCTCTCCTTAAGAATCATATCCAATCTATTGCCTAACAAGCCTCTATTTCCATTTTTATTCATACCTCTCTCCATATATATCTCAGGGGAGAGTATCCATCCACATATAAGTATCTCCTTGCAAGCGGATCGCATAGCGAGTGCCATGGCTTCAAATGTTGCTTCGCCATCGACGTATGCACGGGCAGTGCATTTGTCGTCGCTAGTAGCGTCATTGTCAGATGTGCTGCTAGTTTTTGACAAACTGCTTTCAATCGTCCCCTTAATTGCACTCGCACTCACGGTCGCATTCTCAACTGTACCATGGCTCACAACAGTAGGGTTATAATTCGCACTCTCACTCACATCCCCACTCCCATCCTCGCTGCTATCCCCGTTCCGATTCTTATCCTCAACCACATTCACAGTCGAATTTACAATCGCATTTTCATCGACACAAATACAAGCAGCATGTTTCATTTTAGTCTTATTTATACTCTGACTGTGAAAACGATTTCGCACGTCCGTCTTCTTATGCTGTTCATGCGCATAACGCATGGTGCTGTTCTTATCACTATGGACCAAGTCTCTATCCTGAGGTACAGTTTTCCCGTCTCCACTACTGGATAATTGTTTATCCCCGTGGCCATCATGACTATCGTTACTAGCGTCACGGAAAACATTTCTCTCTTTGTCTCCTTCCACTACACACCCGAGTCCACGGACATCAAACGGTGAACCGTACCTGTGCTTTGCCCCAGTGAGATGTGCCTGTGTGTAACTGAACCATACGTGCAATCCCATCGTTTTACCGCAAGTTTGGCATGAAATTCCATCACCACTCTCGCTCTTAAATCGACTGCACGTGGAATGCTTTTCTACGGCCTGGCCACATCCAACACACCTCGGTGTCTGTATATATACATGATAATATGAATATTAGAATGCATGGTACGCGTATATGTGCGTTACTTAAACGTGCTTGTATGCCCAAATGACATAAGCATCGCTAATCCCAATCTCACCGTAAGGGCATGTGCATGTTTAGCTTACGACGCATTTTCAATAGATTCACATTGCGTGACTTAATCCATGTACAATTGTTTATGTATTGACCGTGATGACAGTCCATCTCATTAGTCATATCTTCTGTACTTTATCGACTGCATGTAAACCTTTACAATATCTATAAGGCACATTAAAATTTGCTAATACTTTGCTTACTTTCTGATACAAATACATACATATTCCTTAAACGACAGATACAACTTACGTCCGCTTCCTCGTCGAGTTTCACAAACACACTGCAGACACCATGCTTTGCACTGTCTTGCCCACAACTCTTGCAGTACTCTACATAGTCGTCTTCATCGCACAAATCAGTTTCACTACGTTTCTGCTTGGAATAGTAAGATCCGGTGTATTGGAAGAACTCGCACACCTCGTGATGGGTGGAGTGCTGCTCACATGCCAAACAATAGTCTGGATTGTTTGGGTCTGCATCGAACCGCTAGTGCATTATATGTGTGTATAGGTACGTACATTATATGAGTGTGAATGATGCATGAATGTGTATATACGTGTATGTGGTTTGTTTGAACAAAGAAAACGATGTCGGAGTTAGGTACAATCATGTAGTGTGATAACTTCGGTATTGTCTGGGTTACTATTTTCTAGTACTTGTTCATTTGTGTTCCTGTATGTGTGTAGGGAGGGCGTACACATAGTTGAATATGTGTGCAATATATATTTTGTTGTTTTATTGCAAAAAATAAACGTGTACGTGTGCGGACCTGGAGCTCATAAAACATATTCACATTATAAACTCGACTTCATATACTTAGTTTTATATTGTTTTATTGAAAGAAAAAGACAACTCCGCGTGTTCAACAATGGTACTGAGTAAACTAAACCAGTGGAGATCGTGCGTGTTGTTTCGAGCACCATGCGTTTGATTTTCACACACATACAATATACATGCGTTTCGTATCACACTTGGGTTCCGAAAATTGTAACCTTTACGTAGTGGTTATGTTCTACAAACTAACGAGATTTTGCTCTTACAACTTCTCATACGAACGTACAATACAATATGTGCACAATTGCCCATTCGACACACATACGTACATACCATGCACTCGTCGACCTCGTGACACTCCTCGTTGAGACCGCAGTGGGTGCACCAATGGCCATCGTCGTCGGCATCATCATAAAACTCGAGTCCCACAATTGCTCGTGCGGGTTCATAGCTGTAATTTGTATTTGCATATTGTACAGGTGTGTTAGTGCGAGCTGCAGTGGGTGTGTATACATTTCGATGATGCTTTGGATTGTTCAATGAGTCAGTACTGTTATCTTTCACGGCTACGCTTAGCAAGAACTGTAGACAATATAGTATACACTAAGTTGAAGCATCGTTTGCTTCCGAACATGTGTGATGGGACATACACGCAAATCTATACATAAATACATTTATAT
This sequence comes from Creolimax fragrantissima, assembly GCA_033442365.1. Lineage (NCBI taxonomy): Eukaryota > Ichthyosporea > Ichthyophonida > Creolimax > Creolimax fragrantissima. The sequence goes on from JAWQFL010000005.1 coordinate 554,385, forward strand.
ATATACATTCGAACGAATACGTGCAAATCCATTTGAATATGAATTTGTATAGACGTACTGTTGACAGGAGACATGGTCAGTGTAGTGTATACCACAGTTGAGGCATCGTGTGTGGCCATTGCGATGGTCAGCATAGTAATGTGAACAAGCTCTGTGTTCGGACTCGCTGTTACCACAACTACGGCATTGCGTATCCAGAGGATAACCCAGGTACTTTACGCACCGATCCTTCATGGCTTCATGGGCAACGTGCCTATAGCGTATAAATTTACATGTATGAACAGACATTCAGATTTCGTTGTACGCAAACATCCATGAAATGATTGCATACTGCAAATATTTCGTTGTAAACGTATACTCAAGCATTTAGGCTACGACGGACTATGACACTTTAACATGCACTATGCAAGCATATTTTCATGCATACAGAGCTATGTACTTTCACAGACAAGCCACGGATGAGATGCCACACCGAGCGATAGAAGAAAATGCGTCTGTATAAAACGAACCCGAAGTATCCACAATGCACACAATCACCACATATAGCATGCGCACATATACATATATGCACACACAGACGTACACGCACATACATACCACATAACCACGTACAATCCACGTGTACGCAGAAACAATTGTGAGGTACTTATGCACCGGTGGGAGGGTTAACTGTGTTATAATATGGGATTCAGAGGTGAGCGATTCTGTTTGTACACAAAACGGTAAGCATCTTTGTGGTTTCATTGGTGTACGCTACTACATACAGGTGATGGCGAAAGATTAGGTTTTCACACGTACTCACCTAAAGACCTTATATCGCTTCCATTACTGCCCTTCATCGCTCCCATTACTCCCCTTACAGCGATTTCATGACTACCCTCATTGCTTCCATTACTGCCCTCATGTTAACTACATGAGTACCCTTCCTTGCTCCCATTACTTAACTTACATTGCATGACTACCCTTCCTTGCTCCCATTACTTAACTTACATTGCATGACTACCCTTCATTGTCCATAAGCAAGCCAAGAGTACAAAAGTACACCTCTATATGTAACGAGAACATTCCAAATCTATCTTAACCATGCAAGCAAATTCCGCGAGTACGTAAGCAAACTTGGTTTGATGAACAATTACGCAATAATTGTCGCCTGACTAATACGTAAATATAAACATAAAAATATACAAATACTAGTCAAATACATACTGTTAACTACACAAGCAAATACATCGCGGTAATATAGACAGTTGACATACAATATGACAATTCCTGTGCTCGAACTCAATGAGGCCGAGAAAAATACAATCTCTCGATTGCTGATTAGAGCACGTCCATCGGACGTTGCAGTGCAATCAAACAGATGCAAAAATGAACATACTCAAGGACTGCAAAGCCAGTTCAAATGGTTAGGCGTCTACTTACGAACTGTCAGTAAACGGCAAGAAGGACCAATGTGTGGTTTGACAGCATTGAGCATGGCAGCGACGTATTATGGTCTAGAGAGACGCGCCACGATGAATATATCCACGCCACCTTTGGGTACGATCTTGCATTTGTTAAAACTACCTCAAACTAAATCATGCTAACCTTGAGATGCTAATTGCATGTTTCTTATATACGTTGATGGCTCCACGAATTAGTACTGATTCAGAGAACATATCCCATGACTGCATTTTCTTGGTTGCAAACAACCACATTGTGTATTGCAGTACCAAACCGACATGCGTTCAACACTTCTCGCGCTATTAATATCTGCACATGCGTCCTTAGCAAATAATTACATAGCATGTTAGGTATCCAGTCTTTTTCATCCCAATGTATTGCAAAACACTGTTTGCCACGCCTACCTTAACACTGCGCTATTAAATACGTATTCGACCGTTCATCCTTTTCCATGATCTGTACTAGCTGCCGAAACTATCTTTTCGTCGTGCTTCCTACATTCCAATTCTGGAAAGGATGAACCTGTTCCAGTGCATCGACGATTGACATTGGACACGGACAGTCATCTATTGCTTCTCAGCGCAGTCAAAACTCGTGTGACTATGCATGGGGAGGTGTTCTCAAGCAATACGCTCGGTGCCCTCGCTAGCAACCACTACGGACTGAATCAGAGGTATGTGTAAATATAAGGAAATGTTTGTTTTATTTTGACAGAATCGCCCGTTCCGCACGTTTCACATTCGTGTGGTGATATGTGAATGAATGATCTTTGATACTGATAGTCATGTAGGTTTGAGCGGCATATGCTAACGTGTGACTATGACCAGTGAACCAACATTACTATCGGTGAGGCCTACTATAATTAACAGAAACTAACTGTGCCTAATCATGCACCAAGTGTGAACGTATTCAAATATACCTACGATTATGCGTATGACCTCTTCTCCGATGTGAAGGTGAAACGTTAAGAATAGACGTGAATTATGACTATATAACTTTACTTTTTCCCTGTTACCACTTTGTACCTGCTTACATGCGATGTTTTTATGTGAAGGTTGGAGCAGATGTGCGTTATTGAATAGGTAAACGTCACTACGTAATGTAGAACTTCAGAATCCGTGACAGGCTCACATACACAGATACCATGGTAACTGGACACTAGACAGCTAACTCTTAGATCCACAATCGCACGCTCGTGCATACATGTACAGCTACGGATAGTCAGTATTTTTATACATACACACACACTTGCACAAATCGAACCGACAAGAGCAATTCTAACTTTTACTGGTGGCTGTCGTATCATGTACAAAACTATCTTGTAGGTGTGTGAAGGAATGTACCGATGACAATGTGATTGAACATCTGTTGACAGGAAATATAGTACTTGTTCCGTATGACTCGGATTTCAACCACGAACCGTGTCGAAAGAATGGTGTTAAGGCACATTGGGCCCTGCTTACTGGTGTTCTATTCCTTGGTATACAATGGTTCCTATGCTTACGTGAATAATAGTTTACAAACGCGACGCTTGTCCAACACGTATTTCTGAGCTTTTTTTATGTTGACTATCTCATATAGGTGTTCCAAGAACTAAAAGCAGTGAAGAGGAGATCAACAGTGTAAATGCTACCGAGATGAACTCTCTCAAAGCACAATTAGCAAATGTCTACGTAACCACCCATGCAAATTCGCACATTAACGCTCGTAACTATATGAAGGTTGCGCGTGAAAATATATATTCAAAACCAATGGTTTTGGTTCGTCACGGAAAAAGCAGCCACCTAGCGTTATGGTCTCTGGATTCATTGCTGAAAAGTAATCGCCAGCTCACACTTATGGATCCAAGTATTCACCCCGACGTATGTATCTTGTATTGCGCCTGACATAATCACACTCGTTTAAACAATCACAAATATTCGAGCATCGTATCGTCTGAGCCATTGTTGGAACGTGTTCACGGTATCTAGTGAGATATTCATACACTGTTATGTGAGCGCAAGGGAGTATGAGGATACACTCTGTAATCTGACGAGACGTTCATACATTGTTGTGTGAGCGCATGGGCGCAACAGGATACACTCACGTATTGGTGGTTATAATCTCATCTATGTAGTTTCATGCTCTCACTCATACTTGACCCCAACTCCTAGGAATCGTAAATATAGGATCAAATCAAATTCACAAAATTCACAAATATGCGCTCATGTATATGCGCACACTCATACAATTTATCCTGCACGATGATGTTCATACCGCATAGGTGGCTAAACTGTATGCTCCGATGTCAGAAAACCTTTGTGGTACAGCGTTATTTCTCAACGGAAGTAGCATCAAGTGACCTTGCAGTGGATATATGATTTTCTAAGAACTCCGTAACTACTTGTTATGTGGAATTTCTTCGCCAAATAACAATAATAAGGCGGACAATAACTCTTGGACAAGTAAAGCCTGAATTTTGTTCACCGCTGTATGCTGATTCAGTGCTATAGCCCTCTGTCAATATTAGATATTAGAATCGCCGTATTGCCTGTTTCAGAGCCTTGCTGTAAGTGCACAATTCCAGTGAATGGCAGAACTTCTATTAGATAGACTGAGTTTCGATTGATCAATGCGTGAAAGACCTTTCTACGTGTAATGCTCATGTTCCTAGGTTGAACGATGCAAGTGATGTGAATATAGAAACGAAATACTGAAGAGTGCTGTCAGATTGCTTTGAGGTCACTGACCTATATAAATGATAACCTGAAATGCCCTAAGGGTGGTAAACTACAAGTGCAACGGTCTTCACATGCTTGATATCGCGTATTATCTGTTGATATAACCATATGGCAAATAGACTCTGGATTGCAAGTTTTATCTGTGCGAAATTGCATATGCTGGAATGAATTAGTCAGCAGAGAGACTGTGGTGCATGATCTTCTCCGCAAAGTATGCGAGTATTTACACCGTTAGTTGTACCGTTATTTCTTTTGTGTTTATGTGTATACACCTATCACTGTCTAGCATGAGTAGTTGTATTCACCAGGTTCACGCTCATGGAATTGGCATTAGAACTATGCACAAACGTTGCACATTAATTTTGCTTTATCTCACAAGTTGAGAGAGCATATTCAAACCTGCGACACCGCTCAGTAGTTGTCAAACGCACCGGAAACCGAGACCTATCTAGCAAAGAACGAAATCACTAAGGCGACCAATCCAGAGTCTAAAGGGTTGTATTAATCTCGCAGATCATGTTGCCCTGGGGTATGGGAAAGAATTACCCAGATATACTTTACTCACAGATAAAGCTTGAGAGTCGAAGTCAAATACAGGTAGACATCATTTTACCTCAGCCAGGTCGTATTACCAGTGGATACTTATACATAATTGATCATGGTGAAAAACGCAGATGCTACGGATGTACGACTTCTATTCGTGTAGCTGAGGACTACTTGATAGTGAAGCGTTGAAAAATTCCAGTGTACCAAAGACATATCTCGTACTTGAACCTTTCCAAATATAGTGTGTTATCATGTTATCATACTGTGAATGACTACGTCTGATCAATAAAATACTATACTATGTCTAGTAATGTCTGGTAGTATATTCGTGGTACGCGTATTTACGTGCATGCTTCTGTATTTGACGTACCTACGAACGAACGTTTGTGCGCTATATTACTATAAAGATCTCCATGTGAGTGGGTGTGCGATATGCTGCTTACCAGATTCAAGCATACAACCTGTATTAATACTTCGAGATATATAAATGATTCGTCCAATAAATACGTCGTCTGAGTTTTTAGTTATCTTCGTTGGTTAATTCTTCAGGTATTTCGAAGATAAGGAGCCTAATAAATTCAAAAGGTTTTCATACAACTGAGTGCAAATGCATGTGTTCACTGCTATTGTCTGTGTGACTATCATTTAATTTCACTTTGCATTTCATCACTCCGCATTTGTCAGTCATTTCTGTACTAGACCTTTTATATTAAATGCAGTCCTTTTAAAAATATACCAACGATTAACTATCCCGATACTGTAAGAGCCATGTAATTTACAAGTATAATAGATACCAATGCTAAACAAAAAAACTTGTTTCGGAACGCCAGGGATAACTGCAACAAACAAAACGATTGTTAGCACAAATGGTCATATCATCATTCCACCACTGGGTGATGTGGGGTTAGGTTGTGTATACACCTGTAAGTGATGAAGAATGTCTTGAATGTCTATTCGATTTCTTCAATTTTGTACGTTTATTGCTCCGAATGTTGGTGCTTCGGCTGAGCGCACAACTGATTCTGCGTATAAACCTAACGTGTACTTAAAAGAGAATTAGTCCTTCAGCGCTGGCCACGAAGTCTGCACACTGCGATGGGTTCGCTTCCCATGTTGGGAAAAGTGTCTCCAACCCTTCAACATCGGTTACAGTAGTAGTACCATTCAGGCCAAATGCACTGGAAACACTTCCCATGTCTGTAACGAAAGGAAGCACCATCGAGGTGGTAGGCTGCGAGGCAGTAAATCCACCCACCGTGGCAAGGGTTGTGTTACCTGTGTTGACCCAGAAGTGCATGCTGCCCTGTGGGAACGCAAAGGAATCACCAACAGATACTTTATTCACCATTAAAGGTCCACCATTTACGCCGAATGTACCAATCACTGCTTCTCCTTGTATCACCGTGTTGAACTCGGTAGCGTCCGAATGAATGTGGGGTGCTACCCCACTGCAAGGAAAGACTACAAACGACGCCAAGCTGAAATCAAGACCCGTAATGTCGGGCCAACTACCATTGGCGGTGGACGTATCACCAGTTGATAGCATTAGACCTCCGCCAGGGCCTTGTGCAGCAGCACCATCGATGTTAAATTGGGCGTCATTCCCCAAATTTCCAGTGTAAGTGAAAAGTGGGTTTGGCGCCATATTGGCAGTGGTGAGGGACACAAGTGCAACGGATGCTGCGACTTTGCTCCCATTACTTAACTTACATTGCATGACTACCCTTCCTTGCTCCCATTACTTAACTTACATTGCATGACTACCCTTCATTGTCCATAAGCAAGC